>JABXWE010008435.1:0-55502 GCA_014611495.1 Limonius californicus | reverse complement strand
AAAAAAAAACTAAAAAAAAAATTAGAAACGGAAAGAAAAACACGTAATAAATGTTCAAACTGCCGTCCACCTTGCTGTTTACATACGTAATCCGCCGCAGAAGATAGTTTCTAACCCGAGTTGTGGGCTGTGTGGGCTGATTAACCTGCATGTTTCAATAATTCTTTCATGTAAATCTTCCTGAGTTTTTACAGGAGTTTCGTTGACGTCGTTTTCTACTTTACCCCACAAAAAGAAATCTTTTTTTTCTCGTTCATCCATACTACCATCCCCCCCACCGGGACCGCTTTCTCATTACTTCACTTACACACTAAACATTCATGCAACATGCTCCCTAAACTTAACTAAGCGAAATGCGGTCGCCCCAGCTGGGATTCGTACGCCCCAGCAGATCTACTACATTTCGCTGTGGCCTCGAGTGGTAACGCGTTCCCGCACTAGACCACCGAGGCCCCTACAAAAAAATCTAACGGAGTCAAGTCCGGACTACGTGAAGGCCAACGAGGAATTGCACCTCTTGCAATTAATCTGTTATGGAAACTTTTATCTTGGTAGTTTCTTACAAATCTATGGAAATGAGCAGGTGCTCCATCAGTCTGAAACAACATACGCTGTCCAACATAAAGAGGAATGTCTTCTAAATGTTGCAGCAAATCATTTTCCAAAAAATGTAAATAAATTTCCCCATTTATATTGCCCTCAAAGAAGTGGGGACCAACCATACAGTGGTCAAAGATACCACAGTACATTAACATCTTGTGAATAGAAATGGCAATCTTTGCTATTTGATTGGTTGATTGATTGTACGAGGAAGGTTGTTTTTTGCCCTTTGACACTGCGGCCTCTTGGGCCTATTGTGCATCCCCTTCTACCGCTAGTCGGTGTCAAGTAGTTCCTCCTCTATATCAGGTCTAGGAGTTTGTTGATCAGACTGGCTTGCGCTATCTCCGTTGTATTGGGATTAGTGTCCTCAAAGATTTGATATCTTCTACGAGCTAAGGCTACGCATTGGAATATTATGTGGGAGGCTGTTTCCTCTTCCTCGCTACACAACCTGCATATAGGATCTTCGTTAAATAGCCCTATGTTGTGGAGGTGTTGTCTGAAGTGCCAATGTCCCGTTAGGAGTCCTATCACTACTCCAATCTGAATCCTACTGAGTTGTAGCACTGTCTTGGTAAGCTTGTGGGGGTGGTTGGCTGTCATAGCTTTGCTTTGTCTTTGTCGAGGTGAGAGTATCCAGTGTTCCGAATGTTTAGTTACGATCCATTCTTTAACTGTGCCTCTCGCTGTCCGCTTAGTTAGACCGACAACAGGTTCAGACCCTGTGAACGGTGTTTCAGATCCTAGTGTTGCTAGTTTATCTGCGTTTTCATTTCCTTCTATGCCTCTTTGGCCTGGTACCCACACAAGTTTTATCTTGTTAGAGTTTGCCAGTGTTAGGAGACTACGAAGGCAAGACAAGTTGTGACAATCTGGTTTGAATTGCAGTGCTTTCAAAACTGCCTGACTGTCAGAGATAATAAGGATGGTTTTGTTTGTATAGCCCTTTCTTATTTTCTCTTCTATTGCTGCTAAAACTGCAAAGGTTTCAGCTCGCAATATTGTGGCAGTTTGGCTCACAATCAGAGGTACTATATCTTAGTTTGCTGCCATATACACCAACTCCGGTTCCGTTGCTCGTACGTGAACCGTCTGTATGCCATAATAAGCTTTCATGCAAGTCTAGCGGTGCCCCTTGATGCAATTCTTTACGGTTTATCCGTACTTCGAAAGGTTTGTGAAGAAAGTATTTTATTTACATGTAGTCCGCTCCCATTTTTAATTTTGGGCCAGATACTACATTTATTATTTTGGAGTGTCCCATCTGAGTTGGGTGCTTCTCTCAATACCCGTCCAGTTTAGACGATATGCTCCCATGTGTGCCTTGCGCTCGATTATTATATCTAGAGGGGGAAGTTGCAGGAGTGCTTCTAGTGCTTTTGTCGGAGTGCCCCTGAATGCTCCAGTTTTACAGACATAAGCCAGTTTTTGAACGCTAAGAAGCTGGCTTATTGTTTGTCTTTGATTTACTTTGGGCCACCATACTAGTAAACTATGTGGCTACTTACACACGTATTGTTACTAAACGTCGCTTCGTCAGAAAATATAATATGTCTTAAAAACAGAGGAACGGTAATAACTTAGTTTCTTAAAAATTGACAGCAATTTACGCGACGTAGGTAATTATCTTCAGTAAGGTGTTGCACTAATGTGACGTGGTAAGGATGAAACCGGTTTGATTTTAAAATATTAAATACTGAACTTTGGCTAAATCCTACAGTTCTTGCAACTGCTCCTTGGTTTATAGGGGAATTACCAGTTACTTGTTCGATGATTGCTTGAAGGCTTGGAAAACTATCCATATTAACCGCAAATTTTTTCTCAAACGCCTAAAGGCATTATGTACTGGAAGGGATGTATCCGGCTATCTTTATGTATATCGTCGCACTAAGTCCGCCGTCCCTCTGCATTCTCCCAAAATCAACATCTTATCTGTTTTCTCGCTATTAGAATACAGTGGAACTGATTGCTATTACCATAAAGTTTGTTAAGATTTGACAAACCAGTAGTAGACATTAACTGCCCAAATAACTAAAAAAATATTTGTTATTGCCAAAACGAAAACTATGCATTCCATGCACATGTGAGAGGTATAGCCTACCTGCTTGTTACAAGATAAAATAATCAAACCGTATTATATTTTCCAGATCAACAGATGCTTGACGTCCCCATATGTGAACACATTACACATATTACTCACAAATCACCTCCCAATACACATGGTCTTAGATATCATTTTCGCGCATGGAAATAAGAATGCGACCTCTAGTGACAATTATCCTGATTATTTTAATGTATACTCATTGGTTACAATCGTTTACAAGTTCATTTTCATTGATTTTCTCGTTTTCAAACTACATATGTACATACATGTATGGTTGCGTCAAACATTTTTAAGGAGCGTCAACTTAACTGACACACCCTGGGTATTCATTATTATTTTACAATAAATGTGTACTGTTTTCGTAATAGAGTTGCTATTTCTTAACAATATTTTATTTTTATTTTCATTGTTCCTAATACTTTATCAAGTTTTACTATTTTTTTTTGTAATTCTGCCAAGTGAAATGTCAGATAAAGTGGAAACTTGGATAAATGAATTCGTTGGATGAATACAAATACTCCGAAAATCTCAACTTACTTAAATAATATTAAAGTTGTATTTAACTTTTAAGGAGCAAAAATAGAACTTATACATAATATATTTACAGGATTAAATGCGTGAAATGAAAATCTATTTAAAATATATACAGTGTGGAACAGTAAATATAACTTAATAGAAAAAATATAAAGTTTCATAACGTTGATTAAAATAGCTACATACATTATAATTGGCTATATTAAACGAATTCTAAAATCTACCGGATGTTTAGTGATGATGGTAGTCAACAACATACGAGTTTCTTTGAAATTAGTTTATATTTATTTTCTACTATTAATAGAATTGAACAGAGAAGGTGATTCAAATGTATGACACGTTGAATAACCCACTACGATATTTAGAACACTTAAATACATATTTTTGTAACTAAGGTGCCATCGTCAGTAGAAACTTGAATTAACTAAAATATCTTGGCTGAGGAATACCTCTAAAGTTCTTCATCAAGTGAACAATGAAAATTCAATGGCTATCATTACTAAATAATTAATGTAAGAGTGAATACTAAAAACCCTAAACCAAAGCCTAAGTAAGGAGGGTTCACCTATAAACAAGAATGTATTTATAAAAAAAAATTAGTACAATATTACAACGATGAAAACTGTATTACTTTTCGTTGTAGTCCTTCTGCCTTACGATGCATTTGCGCTGTCGATCTGGAAGCTTTCTAATACCTTCCTGGAAGAAGTATTTGGATTGTACGCGTATCTACTGTTGAAGAGCTTCAATGACGTCGTTATTTTACTGAAATCTTTTCTCGGCTAAAAATTCGTTTAGGGATCATCGAAGAGAGCAACATCAAGACCGTGTGCTGCATGCAGAAGAAGCTTGTGTATGGTTTCGAGTGTTCTTGCAGCGGTAAGAGGGAGAGCATTGTCTTGAAGAAGGCAAACTACTTTGCCTTCTCTTCCGTTTGTGTCTGATCACCTGTTCAACTTTATCGCGCGAAATGCCGTATAATAGTCTGCCTTAATTGTATTATGTTTATAACATCCTGTAGGGAAAGCAATAAACGGCATCCTATAAAAATCCTAAAAAAAATTTCCAGCTGTGAACACAAATTTTGTTTTATTTGGCTTTGGAGATGTGCGGTGACATCACGTTTAGCCTCACGAGAAAAATAATGTACCCAAGTTTCATCCATTGATACAATTGAGCACCAAAATGCATCTGCAGTAAAGAAGAAGCGATGTGCAACTGAATCAACGTGTGTTCTTCGGTCAACAAGCACTGAATCCACCTTGTATTCACGTAACGATACTTTAGCTTGTTCTTTATGATGTCTTCAACACTTCCGGAACTAATTTGTAAATATTGATAAATATTACAAACTGTTACCAGTAATAAGAGCATTAACTTTTTCTTCATTTTCACGATTAACCGAAATTACAGCTCGTCGTGCATGAGTACACGAGTTATCCCGTTATCCCGATGTAAACCACTGGAACACCTGACTTTTAGAAAAACGTTGATCGCCGTATTGAGCTCACAGTTTTTAAGAATTTCAGTCGAATTTACGCTTTTTTTTATTATTATACGCTGTTCCGCGTTTCAATAAACGGAACTCTCCCACATCGTAATTGTAGCTGTCAAAATAATACTATAGCATAACAATTACCATGGATATGTTAACAGGAGTCACAATCGTTACTGATCACCTTGTATCTACTTTTTATGAGAAATAATTATTTCTAATCTACCATATTATTTAATTAAGAAAAATAGTTGCAAATTAAATATAGTATAGCATCTTACAATACCCTAATTGTGTTTTCTTTTACAGTTACGGATGCCTGATATACATCGCTACTCAAATTTCATCGGGCATGAAGTATCTAGAATCCTTAGATTTAGTTCACAGAGACTTATCTGCAAGGTAAGAAATATTTCTGCATGTTATGAAACAGTTAGCATTAATTACTTATCAGTTAAGCTAACACAATTTTTAGTTGAACTCATATATGTGTCCATTATATCTTGCCGTTAGCTCCATCCTCTCAACAACGTAACAGTCAGATACAAAACCAATGGGAATAATGTAAGGAAAGTAATGAAAACTTTACACATAACGGCACTTTACACTCATTAATAAGCAAAAACTATACACATTTATTAGAAATATTATTTATTGATTTTTAAATTACGATAAATAATAATAAAGTAGCAATACTTTCTATGACTTTAAATAGTTTCTCACAATGAGAAATGTATATTAAATAAATCACCTGTGGTGATTTACAACAAGATATAATATAATAGAAGTACAGACATGCAAATAAAAGGACCCTGAAGTCGAATTGAGGTTATATTTCGCCGGCAGAGGGATTTACAATCGTAACGTAAAAATCAAAACTTTACCAATAAGTATCTTTCCGGCTCTAATAGTCAAATTTGTATAATTGTATAACTTTCATTTAAAAAAAAATGATCATCATCATCGTGGTCATCATCATCATCATCTTCTTCATCTTCATCAATATGATCGCTTTGATAGTGATTCTCGGCTTTAACATATGTTATATTACACGTGTGGGTCAGGCCCCACCCTTGAATGACGGGGGCAGGAGGGCGTATCCCAATAAAAATTGTAAAACAGTATCAGAAGCGCTGTAAGATATATGAAAATCTACAAATCAGGAAAGAAATACCCAAAAAATCCGAAGAATAACCAAGTATTCTTAAATAATAACTAAAAAATCCCGATAATAATCTCGAAAAGTCCCAACAATCCTCAAAATACCTAATAATACTCCAAAATCCCGCAAGATACCACGAAATACCAAAAAATCCTGAAGATATACCCCAAAAATTATATAAAAATTCCCCCAAAAAAGTTTTAAAATACCCTACATTCCTAAAATATACCTTAAACGTCCTATAAATATACCAGAAATCTTGAAAATTTACCCCAAAATCCTATAAAATACCGCAAAAATCTTAAAAGATACCCCAAAACCCTATACAAATCCCCAGGAAAACCGAAAAAATACTTAAAATATACCCCAAAATCCCAACAAATACCGCAAAAATATTTAAATATCTTCCAAAATTCTATAAATAGAACCCAATACACTCCTAAAAGATACCCAAGAATCTCAAAATATTCCAAATCCGAAAGACACCCCAAAAAGTATACTAACACCCAAAATCCACAAAATATACCCGAAAATCCTGAAAATATAGCCCAAATTATCAAAATATATACCAAAATCTTAAAGCTATACCACAAAATCCTAAAACTATACCCCAAAATCCTAGAAATATACCACAGAAATTCTAAATATACCCGAACAAGCACAAAATACCCCAAAAATCCTAAACTGTAGTCACAAATCCCTAAAATACCCCAAAATCCTAACAAAGATACCCTAAAAACATACTGATACCCACCAAAATACCAAATACCAAAAAATCATGAGAAACCCAACAATCCTAATAATCTTTGGTATTTCTTGTTTTGTTTAGAATTTTTGGATAGTTGTTTTGGGTATTTTACATTTTTGGTAATTTTCAGGATTATTGGGTATTTGTTTCACGACGCGGTCGCTCTTATGCTCGACTTCGACGGACCACAGCGAATCCAAAAATTTCGAAAAGTAGTCAAAACCCTGACCAATACCCAAAAATCCTAAAAATTTTAGATAATTGTGATATTTTCAAAGGATTTTTTAGGATTTTTGATAATTCCATATTTTGGGTATATTTCAGGATTATTGGGTATTTGTTTAACAACTCGGTCGCGCATATGCTCGACTTCTATGGACCACAGTAAATCCAAAAGTTTCGAAAAAGAGCCAAAAACCCTGATAAATACCCAAAAATTAAAATAATTTTGGGTAATTGTGGGATTTTCAAATGGTGTTTTAGGAGTTTTGATATTTCCATTTTTTTGGGTATCTTTCAGAATTATTGGGTATTTGTTTAACGACGCGGTCGCTCTTATGCTCGACTTCGACGGACCACAGCGAATCCAAAAATTTCGAAAAGTAGTCAAAACCCTGACCAATACCCAAAAATCCTAAAAATTTTAGATAATTGGGAGATTTTCAAAGGATTTTTTAGGATTTTTGATAATTCCATATTTTGGGTATCTTTCGGGATATTGGGTATTTGTTTAACGACTCGGTCGCGCTTATGCTCGACTTCGATGGACCACAATAAATCTAAAAGTTTCGAAAAAGAGCCAAAACCCCTGAAAATACCCAAAAATTCTAATAATTTTGGGTAATTGTGAGATTTTCAAAGGGTTTTTTAGGAGTTTTAATATTTCCATTTTTTGGGTATCTTTTTATTTTTTTTGGAAGATTCAATAGCGCTCACGCGCGACCTCTACAAAACCCCAGTGCATCACAAAAATCCGGGCCAATTTTTTTAAGTTATATTTCTCCGGCAGAAAAATTTACAATCGCAACTTAAAAATTAGAACTTTACCAATAATGATTTCCCCCGCCTGCAACACTCGAATTTGTATAATTGCATGGTTTTCATAAAATTCTATATCTTGAATAAAATAAAATAAAAGTATGGATCTAATGTCAATTTTCTTTGAAAACGTGAATTTTTTCACACTACAAAACAAAATCTATGAAACTAATTTTTTGTAGTACCACTTCGTACTTTTGGATAAAATTAGAACACTAATTGCCAACTAATTTGGATGCCGCCAGTGTAATCAAGTGTAGGTTTTTGAAGGCGCACTGTTAAAGGTGTGTGGGTTTCGATCCCACGCGCCCCACATTCATCATGCTTTGTGAAAGTTTTTATGAAAAGCAAGGGTTGTTAGGCGGGGTTACAAAAAATTAAATCCTTCACATACTTCACCTTCATGTTCAAGCTAAATATAGATATAATACCTTCGCGGCGGTTGTTTGCTTTGCAATATTTTGCATGTGATCCTAAGACTAATTAGGATCTTAATTAATAAAACGATCAATTGTACAGATAAATGTATTCCATGTTTGTTTCAGAAATTGCGTAATCGATAAAGGCTTTACAGTCAAAGTATCGGATCACGCCATGTACTGCAGTCGTTACGAACAAGATTATTACATTAGTGATACAAAAGCCAAGCTGCCAATCCGTTGGATGTCATGGGAAAGTTTACTGCTTGTAAGTACTATTGTTGATAAATAATTTTTACAGTAACTGGCATACAAAAAGAACATGACCAAATAGATGCAAAGTTTTGTTAACGTTAGGGCATATTGAAGCCTACATAACTTCACTTATAATGTTAGTTATAATAAAACACAAATATGACATAAACATAATTTAACATAAGACGATGGTTCATCAATTTTTGTGCCTAACCTAGAAGGCATTGACCGACAAATGAATATGTTTTTTTCCTAGAAGCGTCAGTTATTTACATGAATACATATATGCCAAGTTGCAACCTATCTTCTTGTTTATAAAAGTTATACATTTAACATTACTGCTGATGATTTTGTTCAATTGGAAAAATTTGAGACAGGGGCTGTTAAAAAATGACTTTTTAAGAAGGGCTTATCACGGCAGAATAACCTGTTCGGGGTGTTGGGTGATTCTACCTCGTCATATCAAGTAATTAAGAATTGATACCGGGATTTCAAATTAGGAAGGAAGTCGTGTCACATGCTCCAGGTGCTGGGCTACTCAAGGAAACATTGATTTAGTACTGAGTGATCGGAGAATTTCGGTCAAATATATTGCTGAGACATGTAGCTTTTCCATTGAAAACGTTGGGAAAATTTTGCACGAAAAATTGGACTCAAAAAAGTTTGCGCGCGATGGATTCCGAAAATGCCGTCACCTGATCAGAAACGGGCCAGGTTTCTCATTGCTGCGAGCAGTTTGAGATTGATGGACACGGATTTTGGGGGGGTTTTTGGAAAGATTTGAAACTGTAGAAGAAACCTGGGTTCATCACTTTGAGTATGGAATAGAGGCATCGTGGATCCCCGTCCCTACGAATGTTCTGTATGACTTCATCGGCCGGAAAGATAATGGCAACAGTGATTTGAGATACTGAGGAAGTTCTTTTTTTTGATTATTTACGACGTAGTCACACAATAACGGAAGACTATTACGCAAAACTCATGCCAGAAGTTCGTGCGCCTATAAAGGAAAAGGCAGGGAGAATTGAAACGCGACGTGCTATTCCACCAAGACAATGCTCCCTATCA
This sequence comes from Limonius californicus, assembly GCA_014611495.1. Classification (NCBI taxonomy): domain Eukaryota; kingdom Metazoa; phylum Arthropoda; class Insecta; order Coleoptera; family Elateridae; genus Limonius; species Limonius californicus. The sequence goes on along the minus strand of JABXWE010008435.1, from coordinate 46,076 downwards.
CAGGAGCTGTTTCTATGGCTGCTATCCACAATGCAGGATTAGAAATATTACAACAACCCCGATATTCGCCAGATCTGGCCCCCAGTGACTTTCACCTGTTCCTCAAATTACAAGAATGTCTTCAGTGAACTCATTTTTCGGACGATGAAAAGGTGATGGCTGCTGTGAATGAGTGGTCTACAGTGCAGGACAAAGACTTTTTTTCTAAAGACATTCAAGATCTGCATCATCGTTATACTAAGTGTGTTAACCTTTTAGGGATTATATTGAGAATTAAAGTTGTTTCAAGTATTTGTCATTTGTTTCTATATTAGGGACAATAAATGATGAACCACGCTCGTACAGTGGTAGGAAAAAGTTCTGCATCATCACAACGTGTACTGTTTCTAGGAGTTTTTGACATAATTTCTGAAAAATAGATTTTAATATCTTATCATTACTATGTTATCCGTTTATCTGCACATTCTGTAGAAAAATTAAATTAGATATTGTTGCCTAGTCAGTTACCTATTATTCTTTAAAATAATGAGGTGATTAGAAATTACTTATTGCTCATTTTAAACTCAGTATGAGAAATTGTATTGCAACTATATATTTATACCCTGTATTGAATTGTCATCGAAGTTGCACCACGCCCTCGTAGAAGAAACAGATAAATTAACCGACGAAAAGCGGTATACAGGGTTTCTCAATGAAAAGTAGCCACCCTCAATATCTTTCACAACAATTTTTTGTTTGAAAATCACCAAGGCATGTCAACAAAGACAGCAAAGAGGACATCTTTTTACCTAAAATTCGGACGTCTGTCATCAACCCCTTAGCCGTCACAGCCACCCCCTCTAAAATTTCAAATGGCACCATACCATGTGGCATATCGTTGGAAAGCCCTGTATAATATTTTCCATCTAACGAAAAAGGTTCCGCCCGTGCAAGAGGAAATAACACGCAGTTGAAATTGAAGATAAACCCCGAAGCGGCCGGCCAAAAACATCCTCTACTAGACATGAGAACCAGTCTGACTGACAGAAGCCTCTTCAATTCTACAGAATTAACCAAATTATGATCAGAAGTTATAGGTGATTTGTTTACATCTGCTGTGAGAAGATTTCTTAATTTTGGACTCCTGAAGAATCTTCACCAAAATGCACCGACAATAAAGCACCTCTGTTATGGTATGGAGGTATATGTCTGCCAAAAGAGTTGTTCAACTGCAAGTCCTTTCAAGGTTGATGAGTGCTGGACGTTCGACATCGACGTTCCGCAGTATAAGATGTTGCCTACTAGGAAAATTTTGTTTACAGAAGAAAAGGATAACAATGCACATTGCCATAACGCAAAAGTGGTTCAATCTTAGAATTGATTGGCCAGCGCAATCCCCAGACCTTAATCATATCGAAAACGTCTAACATCAATTTAGAGAAAAAACTGACAAAAAATTGGATTTAATCGAAGTCCTTATCAATGCCTGGTTTCAGTTTATCTGCAAGGAAGAAATTGGAATGGTATATTCCATGCGGAATTGATGCAAATTAGTCATCAGAAACAAGAAACCGATCAAATTTTCCTCCATTCCTCAAGTGATGCGGAACTTTCTTACACTACTGTAACAGGCGCTAAAAACCAAGCATTTTCCATTAGCTATATTCTTAGCAACACCTATACTTTTTGTGATCGCTGCCTATTCTACTTTCTAGTAAGCCTTCCTGCCCCAAGAATAGAATTTACTAACTTTAATGAAAAGAATGGAACAAATGCTTCTTACGAAACATATACTCAGAAATTGTAAATATGCTCAGTTTCATATGAAATGCACCACCCATTAAAAATAAAGCTACGTGTTTGAAAATTTGCTAAAATAATGTTTTATTATTGTATATGAAATGATCACTATTTCCATTTAAAAAATCAAGTGTAGGTGGTGTTCGTCTACTGTCTCTCATCAACTTGTTGCTTAGAAACAAAACAATATCTAATAAACATTAATCAGTTGTTTCGAGATTTTGTTACATTTTGTGACAGAATTAGTGTTTTAAAATGCCTCCAATAAGACAACGTAGAAATTTTAACCACATTTCCGATTTTGATAGAGGTCGAATTATCGGCATGAAAGAAGCTGGACTTTCTTTTCGTGAAATTGGTAGAAAGGTAAATCGGGACCACACTACAGTTGCACGAATATGGTCTGCTTGGTCAGAAGAAGGCATTCAGCGACATCGTCTAGCTGGTAGACCTCCACGACAGCAACGTTCGTGAAGATCGACTTCTTCGAAGAATGGCTACACAAGATCGCTTTCAAACAACAAGGTCTGTTGCTGTAGACTTACAGATTTACAGAAGAATCTCTTCTTTTGGACTGCGATCCTACCGTCCATTCCAACGGCTCCCTTTAATTGCACATCACAAGGCTGTTAGGCTTGCTTCATCAATCAGCAATGGAACGACCTTGTCTGCAGTGACGAAACAAAATTTTGTTTGTGGGAAAATGACGGCCGTATGAAGTACGTCGATATGGAGGAGAAAGACGAGATCTAGAGTTTGTTCAAAGACGCCAAACAGCTTTAACACCTGGACTTCTGGTTTGGGGTGCGATTTGTTTCGGTAGAAGATCACCTCTTGTGTTCGTGCCAGGCAGTTTAAATACTCATCGCTATATTCATAATGACCTGGAACCGGTTTTAGCACCATTCATGCAGACGTTGCCAAACGGTATTTTCCAACGAGATACCGCACGTCCACGTTTTTAGTGATGAAGCAACTTTCACAATACATGGAGAAGTCAATTCACAAAATTTTCGATGTGTATTATAATTCCTCATCTATACACTATTCATTATCCTACTAATCTTATTCCTTAGATATTGGTCCCGCACTAACCACCATTTACAAAACTTAACTCACAGTCAGTACGAGAAAGTTAACGTATGGCTACGAATAGTTGAAAATAAGCTTATCGGTCCATATTTTATTGATGGTAATCTCAATACAGCCAAATTTTTAGAGTTATTAAGGAACGACGTCATTCCTGCAATAGAAAACTTAAACATCGATGACTCGTGGTTTCAGATGGATGGAGCCCCTGCGCGTTCTAAGAATACACAGGCAGAAAGCTTATATCGAAGAAGTTATGTTTCTCAAGGCTTTTTAACATCTAAATGTGACCTTATTACTTAATTAATTAGATACAACCCATTACAACACTTTAATAAAAGGTTTTCCTCAAATTTGGAAAGTGATTTCGGAAGGAACGGGAAGATGAAAGCGAAGGTGACCTATCGAAAGTACTTAGTCTAAAGGACATCAAGGAGACAATTAACAAGCTACAGAATTATAGAAGCGGAAAGGAATGATTTCATGGCGGAGATACTAAAAGCACGTAGAGAGAGTGTGCAAAGTAATCTGTACTATCTCTACTACTCGGTAAAATATGGGATAAAAAAGAAATGCCTGCGAAGTGATTCAAAGCAGCGCTATGCCAGTACACGAAAAAGTAGGCACAACATACTGTGAAAATCATAGAGATGTAGCTCTCCTGGGTTTGGTGTAGAAACTCCAAGCAAACGCATTTAAAATCAAGATGGATGTAGAGGCCTGTGGATTTAGAAGGTGCAGATCAGTTAACGACCAGATCTTCCTAACGCAGATTATGGCTAGCAGACACTTACGAATACAAATTACCACTTCACATGGTATTCGTACACTACATACAACCCTACGAGTCAGTTAGAAGGAATAAATGAAAGCAATGGAAACACCTGAAATAACTGCAAAAAAATATTAGACTAACGAGAATGACTTCGATAGAACTACACTCTACCGACAACACTGTTTAACCTTGCTGTAGAATATGTACTGCGCAAACTTTACATCCATCAAAGGTACTATATTCGATCACAAGTGTAGCTTACGCTGATGATTTAGTACTGATTACCAGAACGAAAAGAGGACTACAGGAAATACTAAGGTTTAGATCAAGTGTAATATCAAGACAGATGAAGCTACGTTTATATGGAACTATTATAAGCCCAGCACTAACCTACGGGAATGAGATGTGGACTGTGCATGTCATGAAATAACTAGAAGTGTGGGAGAGAAAGAACTCAAGACGGGTCTTTATATATATTTGCGATTTATTTATAGCTGTCTAGGCCTTCTTCCGCATCCCAATATCCATAAAGTTCTGTCCTCGTAGTCCTCTTCTTCCAGGTTTTTCTTCCACTTGGCTTCCAAGGTCCCAGGTACTTCTTAGCCTTCGTCTTTTCTTCATTTGCGGTGGTCTCCATTTGCAGACTATCTGTGGCTGTATCTCTATAGTCATTCTCCTTATGCGACCGTACATACCATTTAAGCTGTTTTTCGTCTATTGTATTGTAGCAACGTCTCTACTTGTCTTATTTCTTTAACTCGCTCATTTCTTACGTAGTCCATCAATGTTATTCCGTATCTTCTCAGCCGTTAATCCTTTATTCATTCGTTGCTTTAACGACCAATGAGGCTCCTTAAGGGGAAACATATCGAAAGCCTAAGGATAAGAAGATCAAATACGGAAGTTGTATGATGCACCAAAACACAGAAAATCTGAGCCAACAGGATTAGGTGGTTAGATTATATAGAAACGCTAGAAAGTAACAGAGCCACAGAAGAAGAAATGAATCGTAGAGTAAGGGATAAAAGAACAAGAAGATGATCCAAAAGCAGATGGTTGAATTAAGTAAAGGCACACCTCATGCAACTGAATGTCAAAAACTAGGAACGAACGGCTAGGGATGAGAATAAATGGAAACATATAACCAAACAAGCATTGGGCCTTTAAGGCCTGTGTGCGGTTTTATAATAGTTTTTAGAAATTGATGTAATGTACATTCACATAATGTTCTTCTCTACTTTTAACAATGATAAATCTTAAGCTGTTTTTGAAATACCGACTAAAGCAATTCATTTCATATAACGAATTTTTCAAAAAATTGACAGGTAGCAACGTCAAGCAATTGTTGATTGTGTTGTCTATAGTCGGTATGAGAGCTGCTGAGTTAATTTGAATTGCTTTCAACAATCTTAAATACCTACTAACTAATATTTGACTGTTTCCTGTTACAGGGTAGACAAACAACGAAAAGCGATGTGTGGGCGTTCGCCATAACCTTATGGGAAATTTTAATGCTGTGTACACAACAACCGTATGCTGAACTGACTAGTGAACAAGTGGTAGAAAACAGTAATCATTGGTATCAAAACGATGGGTGCCAACGATACCTTTCTCGGCCAGCGATGTGTCCCAGAGAAATATACGATTTAATGGGAGAGTGCTGGAAACGTAACGCCACAGACCGGCCGCGGTTTTCAGAGATACATTTGTTCCTGCAGCGTAAAAACTTGGGCTATATTCCTGCACACACGCAAGGTTAACACCAGCCCTGTTGAACTGTGTGTGACATACTTTTGGACTTATATAAAATGAACTTTCTACTATATCATTAAATTTACTTGAATTAAGAGTTAGAAAGTCATCGAGGTATATGTATGAATGCAGATTGCTTATACGAATCCTTAACAAAGTAAATCTCCCTTGAGAAATTGTAATCAATTAATTTGTATAATTAAATAATCTGCATTCACGCTTTACAACCTTTATACGGGATGGAATGCATCATTCAGTTGCTGTTCTAAAACACTACTGTTTTAAAGTAGCAGTTTCAGCTGCTTTTCATACAAAACAATTAACAGCTCTCCCACACGTATTTGCACAACTAAATGAAGAACAGCTTGCTGTTTTAGCAAAATATACCACACTAAACGCAATAACCAAATAGATCCTTTGAAGATAGCAATGCGGGATGTACAGGATTAAATTTCATTACTAGTGCTATGGGCTTCCCCTCCTGTGTTAGTCGTGGTCAATACTTTCTGAGCCTAATTTTCATTAAGAGAAATTTTAAATAAAATGTTAATAATTAATTTTTCGAGAATTCCCTTTAAAAATTGTGCATAAAAACGTAACCAAATTTTTGAAATTGTAATTAGCCTAATACTATGGTTTCTATGATTTAAACTTGTAGAGTTTCCATAAAATATGTAATCTAAAAAAACGAATGCCACTAATGGACTTGGGAATTTGTTATTTCGGTTGTATATGTCATAAAAACAACGAATTTCTTATGCGAACCCACTATATTTACTGTTAAAAGCAACATGGCAATTTTTTTATTGAATTAATCCATTAGAGCCAAATATTAGATTTAAGAAGATTACAGTAAAATCATTATACAAATTTGAGATCAGAGATGTATTTCAGGATCTTATTTTTATCTATATCTAGAAACGAAATTCTTCAACTGAACTTGCTGCTACAGATGTAGAAACAAAAACAGGCAAAATTATTTACAACTTAACCAATATACAAAATTGATTCAAACGTATCCTATTTTATAGCTAATAACTCCCCACTAGATGCAAATATCAAATTAAAATTAAAATAATTATGGGAAAAGGGCCAAATTTAATGTGTTTAAAATGTTCTAATTCAAAAATAAAATCGCAATGATTATTAACAAAAAACTTACCTATAAAAGCAGAAGCAATTTTACAGCAATACAAAACTTGGGTTAAAGGGAGCCCAGGTGTCTATTGAAACAGTTGGTCACCCTATTCACCAGACCTAATCCATCGCATTACTGGATTTGAATTGTAAGGGAAAATTTATTCGCAAACCGGAGATCCTATACAAATCTACGAGAGTTTCAGGATATAAATGATTATGACTGTTTTCTAGAAACTTCTATAGATGTTGTATAATTTTGTCATATTAGCCATTAGCCAGGAAAAACTTATTCGCAAACCGGAGATCCTATACAAATCTACGAGAGATTCAGGTTAGAAATAATTATAACTGTTTTCTAGAAACTTCTATAGCAGATGTTGTTGCATAACTTTGTCATATTAGCAATTTTTTCTCTGTTTGTTAACTTAAACTTAGTTCTATTCATTCGAAATGTTCAACAGACCTAAAGTCCGCTACGACATTAAGCTATGGTTTTCAGAAAAATATATTTCTTCTTAATATCTGCTGGTTCTGAGCTTGTATCCAATAAGATCTAGGAGTTTCATGTTTACTTAGATATTATTTTTGGTAGCTTATATTTCTAACACGTCCTACATGTCACTATCATGATTTCGATGTAAATATTGATAACGAGCCAGTAGGTGTTCTACCGACTGCGCCAAGTTGTATTTATTATATATTTTATTAACTACTAATACATATTGCATTATTAATCATAGCCATTTTGTCTATGTCTGTTAACTTAAACTTATTTCTATTAATTGTAAGAGTAATCGATTATATCAAAGTAATCTTTCCCTTCACATTGTAATATATCACTGGCTAATTTTTCCATTGCGATAATAATTTTTCTTTAACTTACTCTAGCTTATATTTTTCACATATCAGTATCATGTTTTCGATATATTAATTGATACCGGGCCAGCACGTATCCTACCGACTGCGCCAAATTGTATTTATTTTATATTTTATTAATTATTAATACATATTGCATTTTTAATCGTAATCATCGTGTCTACGTCTGTTAACTTAAACTTATTTCTATTCATTGTAAGAGTAATCGAATACATCAAAATAATCTTTTCCTCCATATTGCAATACTACACCGGCCGCTTTTGGAAATGTGGTAACAATTTTTCTTTAATGCAGTTAGCGTATATTTCTCACATATCAGTATCATGTATTCGATATATTGATTGATACTGGGTCAGTAGGTGTCCTACCGACTGCGCCAAGTTGTATTTGTTTTATATTTTATTAACTATTAATACGTATTGCATTTTTAAATCGTAGCCATCTTGTCTATGTCTGCTAACTTAAACTTAATTCTATTCATTGTAATAGTAATACAATAGTAATCGATTATAACTAAGTAATTTTCCTCTCCATATTGCAATGTATCACTGGCTCCTTTACCAATGCGGTAACAATTTTTCTTTAATTTTCTTTAACTTATAATTCTCACACAGCAGTATCATGTTATTATTTATTATTATTTTTCTTTAATGAAGTTGGCGTATATTTCTCACATATCAGTATTATATTTTCGATGTATTGATTGATACTGGGTCAGTAGGTGCCCTACCGACTGCATCAAGTTGTATTTGTTTCATATTTTGTTAACTATTAATACCTATTGCATTTTTAATCGTAGCTATCTCGTCTATGTCTGTTATCTTATTTCCATTCATTGTAATAGAAATAGAATAGTAATCGATGATATCTAAGTAATTTTCCCCTCTATATTACAGTGTACCACTGGCTACTTTTTCGAATGCGGTAACAATTTTTCTTAAATTTGCTTTAGCTTATAATTCTCACACATCAGTATCATGTTATTATTTATTATTATTTTTCTTTAATGAAGTTAGCGTATATTTCTCACATATCAGTATCATATTTTCGATATATTGATTGATAGTGGGTCAGTAGGTGTCCTACCGACTGCGCCAAGTTGTATTTGTTTTATATTTTATTAACTATTAATACCTATTGGATTTTTAAATCGTAGCCATCTCGTCTATATCTGCTAACTTAAACTTAATTCTATTCATTGTAATAGTAGTATAATAATAATCGATTATAAGTAATTTTCCCTTTCATATTGCAATGTATCACTGGCTACTTTTTCCAATGCGGTTACATTTTTTCTTTAATTTGATTTAGCTTATAATTCTCACACAGCAGTATCATGTTATTATTTATTATTATTTTTCTTTAGTGAAGTTAGCGCATATTTCTCACATATATTGATTGATACTTGGTCAGTAGATGTCCTACCGACTACACCAAGTTGTATTTGTTTCATATTTTGTTAACTATTAATATCTATTGCATTTTTAATCGTAGCCATCTCGTCTATGTCTGTTGTCTTAAACTTATTTCCATTCATTGTAATACTAATAGAATAGTAATCGATGATATCTAAGTAATATTTCCCTCTATATTGCAATATATCACAGGCCACTTTTTTAAACGTGTACTTTGGAGTCTCATTTAATAACAATTTTTCCTTAATTTGCGTTGGCACATATGCGTATCATGTTTTCTTTATATTGATTGATACGGGGACAGTACGTATCCTACCGACTGCGCCATATCGAATTTGTTGTGTATTTTATAAACTACTATGACATATTATATTTTTATTCGTGGCCATTTTGTGTATGTGTTGTAACATGTGGACCAGGTGGAAAGTTATTAGCTTTGATGCTTCCATTTATTTTTTACGCCATCTAGTATATAATACTATATATGTAGCAAAAGTCAAACTCCTGAAGGATATTTCTGATCCACAATTTGTATAGCAAACTATTCTAATCTACTTGCCTTGGATATTTTGCTAAGGAATTGTTTGTCATATGTACTGCTTATTTTTTAATTTGCTATCAGAAAAGGTATTTCTGAAATGTTTACCTTTACAATTTGTGATAATACTAGAAAACTTGCTGAACCTTTACTGGTATTTTCAATTGAAAAACTGATTGACATTCCATCTTGTGATAAGTAATAATTAATGTCAACCTATTGTGATATCACAGATGCACACTTACCTACTTACAAAATCATATCTTTATATGTTTAAAAATAGTGTTTTTCAGAAGGACTTGTGAACGTACCCTCTATTATGTGCTTCCTCTGTATGTCCATTGTGTGATGGATATTTTATTGTAAGGCTACCTACTGTTTTATGTACAGGGTTTGTAATGTGCTTATGGGTTCTATTTTGAATGAAATCGCACTAAAAGCTTTATGATGTCTCATTGTCAAGGAGGGATTGTAGTAGCTTTTAGTTGGTATAACAAGTTCAATTATTCCATTTTGATAGGTCTAGTCGAAACTTTCTAGATTAAGGAAAGAGAAAGTATAAAATACTAAATATTTGTACAGATGTAAGTATTATATAATGTGGTAAAAAAGTTAATTTGTTTGAAAGCTCGTGGGCATTTAAACATTACCTAGGATATCACATTTCAACAAGATCCCTTAGCTATTAAAGCATAAGCAAATACGGATTTTTTGACCACTTTATAACTTAACTCTAAATAATTACCTAATATTGTAAGAACTTAATATTACTGCCGAAAAGTCGAATTTGTGATCCAAACCTTTAACTGTAATTAATTGTATTGATTTCAGTTATGTTAATTTTAGGATTAGTCACTAAACACTTTTGTACAGCTATGCTTTCCAAACACTGTCGTTCCAAATATGTATGTAAATACACAACTCTGTTGCGCACTGACGAAATTTAAAGCATGTAGTTTTGACATTGTGAATGGACTGCACTGAATTCATTATATGCATAAGAAGTTCTTCGATTTAAATAAATCAATCATATTTGCCTAACAATCGTAATTGTGAAATTTGGAAAATGAATTGTTTAATTTGAAAATTTGAATTACAAGCATTTATTGATTGAAAACCGATCCAATAAAAGCACATTGCCCGCTCAATAGAACATTAAATGCTGTTACTTTAAACTCGAAATTCTAATATATCCAACCAGTGAAATAAAACTCTCTATGTTTATATTAGGTAAAAATGGAAACATAATACAAAATGCAACGTACCAAAAAAGTATACAAGCATGATTATTTTAGATATAAATAAATCATCATAAGCGTAGTTAGTTATAGGTATTATAGTATTTTCTATAAGTATAAAGGAATTTTCAAAGAAAATTAAGTGGAAACCTAATGAAGCTTATTTTAAAGTGTATTGTTTGAACTTAACAATATGATGCTATTTAGTATGTATGTGCTTTTATTGACCATGCCATTGTGACGGGAGAGAGCACATAGATACCATAATAATTCTAATAGGGCACGAGACAATCAAGTGCAAAATAAGTCATTTCTAGGATGTTAGCACTCAATAGCTTTTAAGTTATTAAGCTTGCCTATTTACATAATTCATTAAAGTGTGTGGCACAGTCTCTTTGAATTTCTATCCCAAAAAGCCTTATATGAAAAATACTTCACGTTCATACATATAAGCTGTAAGACACTTTTGAAATAGATATTCAGTAAAATGTCATAATAGGTACATTTCCATGTGGAATTTTTACATACTTAGATGTTTTATTAATACATATCAAATAACTTATTTCCCGTAAGTATGTGTTAATAAGTAAATGTATTTAAATTGTAAATACAACATTCCTTATTTATTGCAGTATCCAGAAGGTTGTTTTCTTAAATAAAAAAAATTGGACTTAAACGTTTTTTTTTTTGTTCCTTATCTGTTGGTAGGGGAGAGGAGGATATAGTGAGACATTATTTAATTTTAGTGGAAAACACATGAAATAGTTAGCAATACTGCAGAGTTTTGAAGTGGGAGCGGGGACAGCTCAGTGGTACGAGAGTCAGGCTTTGGATATAATAGTCCAAATGCTTTCCAGTTCGAATCACTTCAGGGTCGGCAATTTTTCTAATTCCCTGGCCCCCAGTCTCCATTTACCATTGGGGATCAAAATAATGCCACTACTCGTGTTACAAGTAGTTGTATGAGTTTCGAAGAGTAAGGACATGTTCAACTGTGCTCCTACAAAATGCAACACTAGGGAAAAGTGAGCGTTAGCTGGTCATCGCCCGGCCTATTATGAGTATGCAGACGCAGCGAAAACCTACATACCAGGTGTTAGATGATATCAACGACCTCCGACGCCACTGATGCAATGGCAGACAAGCAAGAAAAAATTTAAATAAAATAGAAACCACACACGAAATTACCTTATATAATGGATGACAAAAATTGTATTGCAACAAAATGTTTTTCTATTACAGCAGCAACTAGCAGAATGCAAGCAGCAATAAATAAGAGAAATGAACAGAAATTGGTCCCAAGTGCATAGTTGGAACAAAAATCCCAACAACAAGAAAAAGAATACTACACTAATGAAGCAGAACTCATCAGAGAAACGGAATGGGCGAAAAGAAAAAGAAAAAAACCAAAAAAAAGAAATGACTACATCGCCGGAAACGTCACCACAACAACAGCAAGAAGTTAAACAGCCACAAAAAGAAAATCCACTAAAACTACCGAAACCAATTGTATTGAGCCAAATTAAAAACAATGATGCATTACAACGCGAACTGAAGACAGACAAGTTTAGATTCCAAGAAGTGATGAATAAGGAGCAAGTAAAAATAAACATAGGGTCTTCCGAAAAACTTACTAAATGAAAAAAAGAACTTTTGGCACTCATACGAAAATAAACAAACAAGAAACATAAAAGTCATGGCAAAATACATTAAGATCAAATTCTTGTCCCCCCAAGGTTTAAATAATCTAAGAACACGGCCCTGTTTAGGCAGACAAGGCCTACGAACAATTATTTCTCAAACTTCTAGAGCAAATGTTTATAAAGACAGATACGCTACAGGTTGGTTCTTACCCGATAATGCTGGGTGTAGTTCCCAAATGTTGACGCGGTCTAAGCCGAAAGTAAATTGTAATATTGACAACATAGAAGAAGTATATGGCCAAGGATATACAATAATAGAAGCCGTTAATATTTTGCAGAGAAAAGAGAAGAACCCCCCCCCCTGCAATTCAACTTGGTGATGCGAAACTTCCCCACCATCAATGTACACAGAATTCACGCGCGTACATAGCAGGCTCCTCTTTAAAATTTAGAATATTTAGTTTTTATTGAAGTTTCAGATGTGATCGACGCCTTAGCACAGCAGTTCTCAAACTTTCGTATTTTGCGTCCCCCCTGTTTTACCTTGAATAATTCTGCGAAGATAGATGAGAATAACCCAATACGCAGAAACTTATTTAACTCGATTTGGCAATACTGGCTACACTGCCGATGTGGTGCAGTCGCGCCGCATAACCACCTGATCTAATCTTACCCGATGTTGGCGGCAGATACCGATACGTCTCGAACTTTCTGGATTAAAAATACGAGACATTAAAAGGAGCGGCAGCGCGTCAGTTAGTTGTGTCGTTGTGATTGTGTTATATAAGAGAGTTTGCCAGTTGGAGTTCAAACGCTGTAAAAATTATTGGATATTTACCTACGCGTATAGTAAATATGAATAGATTTTTAATTGGAGGCAAAAGTAAGCTTAAAGACAAAGAAGCTTCTACTTCATCAGAAACGCCCAGTACCAGTGCCAATCCTGCTATAAAATCAAAAACATAAAAATATGACCGAACATACTTAAACTTCGGTTTTACAAGCGTTGAAATAAGTTATGAAGCAAAACCTCAATGTCTTATTTGCCTCAAAATTTTGACTACAGTTAACATGAAACCCAATAAATTGAAGAGGCATTTAGAAACTCTGCACAAAGAATATTTCGATAACGCTGTGAATTTTTTGCAAAGAAACTTAGATCTTTCGGGAAACAGAAGACAAATTTCCACAAAGCTCTTATAGTAAATGACAAAGCTTTATTAGCATCATACAAGGTATATGCAAAACAAATATACCAACTGGGAGAAGACCCACAGGACGACCACCGAGAAGATGGATAGAAATCTGGATCTCTTCGTCGGCGGAATAACAGGCCAGACAAACAGGGAGACATCCCTAGTCAAAGGAAGCAGAAGAAGAAGATACAAAGTGGCTTATAAAATAGCCAAATGCAAGCAGCCACATACTATTGCAGAGCAAGTAATTTTACCAGCTGCCATAGACATGGTAGAAACAATGTTTGGTGAAAGCTATGCTAAACAACTCTAGAAAATTCCTCTGTCAAACGATACAATTTGCCGAAGAATTAACTATATACCTGTGGATATTTAGAAATAGCTAGAATGTGAGTTAGTTGTAAAAGCCTATACAAGAAAGAGCAACTGCTGCTGAGTCTATTGTAAACGCAAACTTGCAGTGGAAGGATTGTATTGGTATTTGCACCGATGGAGCTCAAGTCATGTCTGGTAAATACAACAGTTTACGAGCACTTGTGAAGAAGGAATCTCCAGGAGTAACCTGGACATACTGCATGCTTCATCGGGAAGCTTTAGCATTAGTATCGCTAAGTCCTGGGCTGAATATTGTTTTGATAGTAGTTATTAATATAGTTAAATAATTATATAAATACCAGACTTCTAAGATCAAGGATTTTCGCTGCTCTGGCTCTGCCTGAAGTGCCAATGTCGCGTTAGGAGTCCTGTCACTACCCCAATTTAAGTGCTACTGAGTTGTAGCACTGGTTTGGTAAGGTTGTGGGGGTGGTTGCCCATCATAGCTTTGTTTGTCTTTGTCGAGGTGAGAGTCTCCAGTGTTCCGAATGTTTGATTACGATCCATTTTTTAACTGCTCCTCTCACTGTCCGCTTAGTTAGACCGACAACAGGTTCAGGCCCTGTGAACGGTGTTTCAGGTCTTAGTTTTGCTAGTTTATCTGCGTTTTCATTTTCTTCTATGCCTCTGTGGCCTGTTACCCACAAAAGTTTTACCTTGTTAGGGTTTGCCAGTGTTAGAAGACTAAGAAGGCAATTCCAGACAAGTTTTGAATTAATCTGGTTTGAATTCAGTGCTTTCAAAGATGCCTGATTGTCAGAGATAATACGGATGGTTTTGTTTGTAAAGCCCCTTCTTATGTTCTCTTCTATTGCTGCTAGAATTGCATAGGTTTCAGCTTGGAATATTGTGGCAGTTTGGCTCAGAGATATGGATCTATGGATCTATATCTTCCGTTGCTCGTGCGTGAACCGTCTGTATACCGTACTAAGTTTATAAGTCTGGTGGTTCCTTTGGATCCCATTCTTCACGGTTTATCCGTACTTCGAAGGGTTTGTGAAAAGAGTATTTTGTTATAACATGTAGTCCGTTCCCATTTAAAATTTTGGGCCAGACACTACATTTATTTTTTTTAGTGTCCCCATGTGTGTTGGGTGCTTCTCCAATTACCCGTGCAGTTTAGGCGATATGCTCCCATGCGTGCCTCGCCCTTGGTTATTATATCTAGAAGAAGAAGTTGCAGAAGAGCTTCTAGTGCTGCTGTTGGAGTGCCTCTGAATGCTCCAGTTATACAGAGATAAGCCAGTCTTTGAACACTAAGAAGCTGGTTTATTGTTTGTCTTTGATTTACTTTAGGTCACCATACTAGTGAACCATAGGTTATGGTCGGTGTTATCACCGTTGTGTAAAGCCAATGGGTCATTTTTGGTTTTAATCGCCATTTATTTCCAAAGGCTCTTCTTGCCATCATCAAGGATGTTTTTGCCTTGTTAGTGGTTCTTTGCAAATGTTTTGGTTTCAGGTCAACTTGGTGTCTAGAATTACACCCAAGTATTTAACTTGATTTGCAAAGTTTCTCCGAAGAGTTCCGTAGGATTTATGCCTCCGTAATTTATCTTCCTAGTGAATGGTAAGAAGCTGGTTTTTGCAGAATTCACTGTAAGGTTTTCCACCATGTCTCGACTTTAGCCAGAACAGTTTGCATTATTTCTGAAATTATATTGCCATGTTTACCCTCTATAAGGACAACTATATCCTCTACATAAACAAGGGTAAAGTAGCCTTCGTTATTTAGGTTAGTGAGGAGTTCGTTTATAACCAAATCCCAAAGTAAAGGGGATAGTACACCTCCTTGCGGGCATCCGCTGGTTACCGACACCTCCATTGCATTGCCGCAACTCTATCGTTTTCATCAGATGTAGCACCAGCCATCATTTTGCTAGTAACTACCTCTCTACTAGTAGACTGTATTTCACTTTCTAACTTGGGTTTACTATCGGTACATTTTTAGACGAAACTTGTTTAGATTGACCTGATCTCAACTGATCTATATGGCGTTTCCAAATGAGATTATCAGCTGTTTTGACAACATAAGTTGTATCCCCTAATTTTTTCACAACTTCAGCTTCAATCCAGCTTACTTCGCGTTTTCAGTAATCGCGACAAAATACTAAGTCACCAACATCAAACGTATGTTGTCTTCTCACACCATAAGGTTTGTTCCAACAAACAATTTTTGTATCGCCCTAAAACGGTAACGAAACTGTTTGGATCGGTTTTATGTGCATATGTCGACTTCCCACTGCCCTATCTTGTACAGCGTGTGTTGGAATGGTTTTGTAACGGTGTTTCGCATCAAGTTTGTATCAGCACGAATTCTAAATCATTCTCACTAGTCTAATCGGATAAAACGTTACTGTATCCTGTATCACTCATCCTTGCAGTCAGTACAAGTACACACAGCTAATCGCTCGTAATTTTAGAATCTAAAATATGACAAACAGTCACCATTCACTAACGGTCACAGGTTTAATTGGAACGCCAAAAGAATCGTCCGATAAATATTATTGCGCATGCACGTTACCATGCCATGAACGGTTTCTCGAGTTGCTGGAAAAAACCTATTGTTTAAATTGATTATTTTCAACCGCAGCTTGCGTAGATGGAATTATAAGATCAAAAATACATCTTAATTTTCTGTTAAGTAACAATCTATAAATAATTAAATTCAAATCAAGAAAGTTATTTTCATTTTTAGCACGTTGAATACAATGTTTCATTAGAAGTGCTTTCATTTTAACAATACCCATATGAGTAGAATGCAATTCATTTAAAACGATTTTGCGTAATTTATATAACGACGTATGGAGGAGAAATGTGGCCAGTGACTAAGAAAGTCAGGGATATGATAAGAACTGTGGAGCTAAACTATACAGGGTGTTTATTAAACATCCGGCAAAAATTCAAAGGGTTATTCCCTGGACTATTCTAAGAATATTTTGTCCTTTGATAATTTTTGAAAAAGCGCTTTGTTTCATGCAGGGCGAAAAAATTTTCGATAATAACAACATTTTATTACCAAAAATTACCTACATGTAAAGTTTCTTAATCCACAAGAACTGTTGAAAATGACTACCTCCAGCTACGAAGCAAGAATCCAATCTTCTCCTCATCCACTGCCGAACTGAGTTACACCCAGTAGTTATCCGATTTCTTAAATCTTCCACATTTTCCACTGGAGTAGAATAAACTAATTACTTTAGATGGCCCCATAGGAAATAATCCAGGGGGTTTAAGTCCGGGGATCGAGCAAGCCATAAGTGAGGTCCACCTCAACCAATTCAGCGATCTCCGTATGTTACTGTTAAAAACTCACGAGCAATCACACTAAAATGCGCTGGTGCACCATCGTGCATAAACCACATTGCATTTCTTCTTGCCAAAGGTCCCGGGTTGCGCACATTCGTTGCCCGTTCACGTACGATCAGGAGAGTTAAGGCAGCGTTGGCTCCGGTCAGTACTTGGATGGGTGACCCGAAGGTTGCGTTAACGCGGCGCCTCTCTCCCACGTGGATTGATCACTATGGGAGAGTAGATCAACAACCCCCCTTATAGGGGAGGCCCTTGCCCAACAATGGGATGTTTGCGGGCTAATAATAAAATAAATGGTACATCCACCAGAAACTCATGTAGAGTCTGTTCCAAAAAGTTGCGATACACCTCGCCGGTAAATCTTCCTGGTAGAAATACCGGTCCAATTAGCAGTCACCCACAATTCCAACCCAAACGTTCAACGATAACTGATGTTGAAAACGGTCTTCAAGTACGTTATGTGGATTTTCTTCAGCCCACACATGGTTACTGTGAAAATTCCTTATTGCATTTCTTGAGAAATTCGCTTCATCGGTAAAAAGAATCAGCGTCAGCAGTTGAGGGATTTGAACCAATGTGTGCAAAAGCCATTGACAGAATTCAATACGTGTCTGAACGCGTTGTATGTGGTATGGGTACAACAAATAGTCCCTAAGAATTTTCCAAACAGTCCCATTACTTACGTTCAAAGTATTTGTAATTTTTCGTGTAGAAGTACCTGGATCTTCCTCTATCATGTCCAGCACATTCTCTTCTACTTCTACCGTTCTTACTGTCATTGGTCTTCCTAGTACTCCACTTCGTTTCAATGTGTCTGTTTCATGAACACGTTGATAAATACTTTGGAAGGTTTTTCTATCAGTAACATTACGGTCAGGAAATCGTTCAATGTACAACCGCCTAGCTTGCAATGAATTTCCATCAGCAAGTCCATAAATGAAATGCATGTCAGTCATCTCGGCGTTCGTATAGCGATTCATGATAGAGGTCTGCACTAACAAAAGTTTAAGTATTAAAGACAGAAAATACACGTCAAACAGCCAAACGTCAATCAGTCTATTCGACACATACAGAATGATCAATCACGAGACGTATTCAAATGAAATCCACGTTTAAACTGCTTTTCTTTTCAATGTGGATAAAACAGCCGTTCTTAGTAATCGGAATGATATTACAAGATAACAACGCATTTTTAAAAAATTTGTATACTCTGTAAGCCCAGTGTAGTACGCCATACTTTTATTTCGGCTACATTAATTATTTGAAAAATATCAAAATTGGCTTTGTCGAAAATTTTTCTCACCCCGTATCTTCGAAACAATGCGGCTTTTCAAAATCATCAAAGCGCAAAATATTCTTAGAATAGTCCAGGGAATAACCCCTTGAATTTTTGCCGGATGTTTAATAAACACCCTGTATATGCGAAGATGCCTACAGAATACCCGCAGAGCCAAAATAAGAACAGAAAGAATATGGAGAGAAAAGGAGGTAAAAGAATCAATTACAAAAGGTTAGAGAACAAAGCACTAATATGGTCCGGACCCGTTCAAAGAATGGAAAAAGAAAAGTGCCCAAGGAAATCCTACAGTGGCTTCCACAAGGAAAAAGAAGAAGAGGATGACTAGCCATCAAATGAAAACAATACATACACCAAACGGTACAAGAAAAGGGTTTGGAAGATGACTGGGAAGATAGAGAATATTGGCATCTGAGAACGACCAATCTCTGAGGGGGAAAAGATCAAAGAAGAAGGATAGCTTCCAACACCCCCACGCATGAGATTAACTGGCTACTCCAGCAAGACATCCCCATACCCACAATCAAGCAGGAAGTTCAAAGTATTAGTAAAAAGTATCAAGTGATACAAACTCATACCAATAATATTGCTGTATCGCTACTAGATAGAAAGTATAACAAAAGACATGATCCGTTAAATTTGGTCAACAGGTTTCATTAACTAAGAGTTGGTTTCAGTTTAGCTTCCAAAGTTTAATAAATACAAGCTTAAGCAAGACACAAATTAAGACAACAAAAAGTAGTTAAAGAGCAAAAAATATGTTGGTAAGCATACATCTATGTAGTAAACATGAAAGGTCTACATCTCTAATTAAAAGGTTAATGTCCAACTCGGTAAGTATGTACCTGTACAGAATAACCATTTTCCTTTAATTAAGATTTCTTTAACAACAGATCAGTAGTAAATACATTTCTTAATACTCTCTAACTGTTATAATTTATATTCCTTTGATTTTTCTCTCAGTGTAAGTAATACAGCCAATTCATTTTAATTAATTGAGATATTTTATTGATGTTCAGTCTTCAAAATTACTTGATCAATTGAAACATATCACACTCTGTATGTTTGTATTCCTCTGATCTGATTGTTCTCCACTGTAACCAATAGATACAGCCAATTAATTTTAATTTATTGAGATATTTTATTGATGTTCAGTCTTTACCTACTACTTGATCAAGTGAAACATATCACGCTCTGCATGCTTATATTACTCTGATTTTTCTCCCAGTGTAATTAATACACCCAATTAGTGCTAATTCATGGAGATAATTTATTAATGTTTAACCTTCAAAATTACCTACTTACTTGATTAATGAAAACATAACACACTCTGCACGTTTGTACTTTTATATAAAAATATGCAGTGTGTAATATCAATTTAATTTGATAAGGAAACAATAATAATAATAATAATGAAGGTCTTTATTTCCCAAAGGACATATTGCACATTTTACAAATAATAAATTACAAAATTATGAGAAATCACAAGGCGCAGTTCAAGCTGATGCGCTTGCTCTTCCACTGAACCTTGATTTACAAAGAAAAAACATATTAAGAATCAAATGCCTAATACTAAAAAGAAAAGAATAAAAAAAGAAATCCTCTACTCATCAATGAAATGGAATGAAAAGAAATTAATTAAATTAAATTAACTCGAATTAAATTCAGACAAATTAGACTAATTAAATTAAATTGGAGAAGCCCCAAAACAACCAAATGCAGCACACCCAACCAAGAATTACCAGGCCAGAAATAAAACACTTTCCAAAACACTAACTAAAAAAAAAACAAAAAAAAAACTCTGTCAAGAAGTTAGTTTTGCGACTGTTCATTAAGCAGGAGTTTCCTGTACTGATATTTAAAGTGCGAAATAGATAATGTTTTAAATTCCATGGAAAGAGAATGATAAAATTTTGATATTTGGTAAGTGAAACTTTGTTGGAAGAGAGCCGTCTTATGGAGAGGTGGCGTGATGGTACCTTTAAAACGAATATTTAAATTATGCACATCTTCCCTAAATGAAATTTTACGATGTAAATACGATGGTTGCTTTTCCAATATCAATTTATAATAAAAAGTCACGCTTTACAATTTCCTTCTATTTTCCATAGATAGCCAACCCAATACAGGTAATTTATGTGAAACATGTTCAAATTTTCTAATACCAAAGATGAGTCTTATACAAGAGTTCTGTATTCTTTGAATTTGCTGACTGGAGTCATGTGTAAGAGATGGGCCGTATACCCGAGAGCAGTAGGCAAAATGGGACATTACAAGAGCTTCACACAAAATTGTTTTAATGGCTACCGATAGGTATAATCTGTGGGGATATATGAGTTTCAAGTTTAGGTAAGCTTTTTTAGTGCAATTCGATATATGTGTTTTGAATCTCAGGCTGCCGTCAAGTAAGACCCAAATTTCTAACTTCTTCAAATACTGGAAGTGCAACATCGTCGATATTGATGTTGAGATCGCTTTTAAGCACTGCTACATCTTTCTTATTACCAAAGAACAACATTACAGATTTAGTGGGATTAATTTTTAGGCAGTGATTTTTTGATACATTAGATATACTCTCCAAGTCACGACTAATACCCGTCATAACCTGCTGGAGATTATCAATCATAAAAGAGCAATAGAATAGATCCCTGTGGCACTCCTCGTGTAACTTCTCGCGAATTTGAGCATGAATCAGAAAGTTTAACTATTTGGCTTCTGTTACTTAAATAACTGATGAACAAAGAAACAGCGTCATTAGAAAGGCCTATAAAAGTCATTATGGCACACATGATTGTGTGATCAATCATGTCAAATGCTTTACTGTAGTCTGTAGTCTAACAATACCAGAACCGACACCATACCCTTATCACATCCTGCAATTATGTTGTCTATTACATTGGTAAGTGCTGTCATACAACTATGACCTGGGCGAAAACCTGCTTGACATTCCGGTATTGTTATATTTGTTCAAATGCATTCGTAATTGCAACTCCATAAACTTTTCCAAAATTTTTGACAAAGTAGGAAGAATACTAATTGGACGTAAATCTTTATAGCCCACAGGACTTGAAGATTTCGGTACCGGAATGACAAAGGCTTTTTTCCATTCATCGGGAAATATATTAGCAAGCAAACAAGTGTTCAAAATATGAGTAATATAGGGGATTATCAACGGACAGCAATATTTTATAATGTTTAAGTTAATACCGTCAGTACCAGTACTATTACTTTTAAGATTGTTTATTAGAGACCTAACTTGAGTTTCAGTGACCAGGTTAAAACTGAAATTATTTATGTTATCAGTAAACCTATTGTTGGTGTTAAAATTAACAAGATCAGCAGTATCATTATTGACTGGTGGAATTGAGTTAAGAAAAAAGTCATTAATTGCGTGAGGATTGAGAAGATTATCAATCAATTGTTACTTTATAGTTTATAGCATATGTATAGACATATAAAGCTACTGTAAACTGTCTCTATTAATCGATAGTAACCATTTTTTAACGTTTCCACTAATTTTAAGTTGCCTTCCAATAAGGAGGGTATTCTGTTTAAAAATACCAGAAATTATGCAATTTGCAAACAGCAATTACTCTGTTCTAGAACCATGTCAAGTGGTTACAATTGATCGAGAAATTTGGAAGACTGAACATAAATAAAATGTCTCAATAAATTGAAATTCATTGGTGGAGAACAATCAGAGGCCTATAAACATACAGAGTGAGATATGTTTCAATTGATCAAGTAATTTTGAAGACTGAACACCAATAAACTTTTACCAACAAGTTAGAGGGTCATTAATAGCACCAGGACATAGCAACAATTTCTTTTTAACTCAGTTGAGTATACCAGAAATGATAAGGTGTAGATTCATATAACCTTCTACTGATTAAAGAAACCAAATAGCAGTCTGGGTGTTCCATTAAAAAAAATTGTATGCCTCAGCTTGGTTCAACAACTTGTAAATCTAAAAATATCATCTATTAATACCATTTTTCAATAATAAACGAGATGCTTGTAGAAGAATTCACATCTGTATAGTATCTTCTCGAAATATATTATTCTCTGCAAAATTATTCATACAAGGGTAGGAATTTACTATAACACCAACATCATGGGAAATTGACCTTCTGCTTCCCCAAAAACGGTGCGACTTCTGAAAAATACCAATCAGAGGGGAATGGCTTTATATGGCCAAAATTTGCAAAGCATACAAATACTTAGTAAGTATTTGACATTTTTTTGTAATCGACCCCAAATAGATAAACTGCAATACAAAAAGAACATGGTTTACAAACATTCGCCTAATTAATAAATCACAATTAATTTAGTAATAGCTCTTTCTGACCCATTTGATAAATTTTAAACCACTTTTCTTTTCACCTCGTTGTCAAAATATTATTAATTTTGCTTACCCATTCATACCAATCTATATATTACATTATGTAAATTGTTAGCAATTAATAATTACCAAACTATTGAAAACATTTTCTATTCATCTTGTCATCAAAATATAAGCAATAATTTTTATTTATTACAAATAAATTTCAAATTACATTAGAATAAATTCTTAAAAACTAATAATTACAAAACTACAACTTTTCATATGATATTTGGAAAATAAGGCACACAGCCATAAGCGTTTGTATCCAATTTTGCTCTCTTACTCGGACATTACAAACACCATACTAATTCTAGCAGACACCTTGTATATCCTGTACACTTTAGTAATGCCAGAAAATTATTAAGGATTACTCGTTACTGTTCCTTGTTATTATTGGATAAGGTATTTAATTATACAACCTGAATCAAGCTGGAAGTCCTTTTTTTTAGTGGTTATATTATTAGGATATACATTTATGTTAGTTGTTTCTTCCCTTACTTCGTTGAAATTCATATTTATATTTTAATAATAATAATAATAGACAATTATATGACCTAAAACATAAATGCGTTATTTGTTGAAATTCCTACTAATTAATATTTTTTAATTTCGTTTTTTACCTTACTTGATTGACATGCATATTAATTATTAATTCAAAACAATATTACCAATCACAACAGGTTTTATTTGTATTTTGTGCTCACAAAACAAATTATATTTCCTATTTAATTATTCTGCAAGTATCTTCACTAGCCTTGCAGTTTCTATAATCATAATCTGAAGAAGATAAAGCAACAGCTTGTTCAGGAGCTTCAATCAGCCCTCAATCATATGAAAACCTCGGTAAAAACAAGCCGCTAATCATATTTTTGTAGCATACGAATATCCTGTACTGCTTTCTGTCTGAAACACAAGAAAATATCATTTTATAGTACTAGAAATGACAATCTTTTAATTAGTCATAAAGATTTATGAAAATCCTTGAATAAAATGCTTGGGGCTAACATTGATACTCGCAAATTGTGTTGTTTTGTAATTTACAAGCTTTAGCCCAAAAATGTATTCGATTTTTCTCTCCAGGCAAGCTGTAATCAAATGATTTAAATTAATATTTTAAACGTTCATCTACATTGTTACAAACTGATGTCGAGTCGATTAAGTGAAGAAAACTAAACTGAAATTTGAGGTTAAGTTCATAAATATTAAATTGATACAAGATTTTCTTTCCGGTACGTTTCACTTTAAACGATGCACTTTCTATCAGTATTAGTTATAATAACAAGAATGGAAAATATATAACAAACAACGTCAATCACCACAAACTATTAAAATTGAATTTAACCAGCCAGCCAGCAACACAGTGATTTCCCGCGGTACCAAAATGTTGTTGAGGGCGGGAATTTTAAAATAATTATAGCCGACACTAAAATTTAGACTATCATTTTCTTTGGTTCTTTAGTTTGGTGCGTTTTCACAAGTACTTGTAAAAAGGCAACAATAAAAACGTTCTATTTTCTATGAAAATTACATCGTCTTTGTACAACAAAGCATAACGACAAAAAAAGTAATTACATTTAGAGCCTAAAAGTGTCTTTAAATGCCAGTGACAAGGAAACTAAGGAACAGGAGAACAGACTGAAGCTTAAACACTACACAGTGACGTTTCATCGCAACTGTCACGGTGACAATTACTGTTAGCAGTGTTGCCAACTGGCTAAATTTTGCACTAAATCTGGTGTATTGCAGCCTTATCTACGCCCAACTTTGCATTTTAGTGACACAATCTTGTGTATTACAATAAATTTAACATAATATACAGAATTATTAGGCTTCATCACTTAATCCTATTTAAAATAAATTAAGAAATAGACGTAACTATAAGGGCTATAAGGTACAACAAATGTTGCTGTTAACTGTGCAATTGTGCCTTTGCAATATTTAGATTTTTTAACTAATTCAACTTTAGTTAGTAATTAATATGGACTACATCATTATTTCTGTATAATTATTTTTATTTTTATTATTATCGTGATCCTCGTTTGTACCGCTTGCGCAGTGTCGAGGCGGTGTGGGGCAAGGCTAAGCTAGTTTGTGCTACGCACAACAGGGCCCGCCTCTGCGGGTTACCGTGTTGGTGCGAAACCATGCTTGGCTTGCCTGTTTTGTGTGAATGTTTTTGTTTATGGTCTTGATACTCCTCTAATGCGACCGTAATTCGAGGAATGCCATTAATTTGATCCCCAATGGCAAATGGAGACCGGGACCCAGTACCGATCCCCCAGGGAATTAGAAAAATTTCCGACCCTGGGGAGATTCGAACCGGGAAATTATCTATCTGTTGGCAACAATTCTTTGCAGCTCACACATTTTCTTTCTTTTAGTGTGTTTGCAAAAGTACATGTAAAAATTGATTAACAAGGATATTTAATGTCCTTTGAAAATCACCACATCCTTGACAGTGCGCAAGAGGTTCAAACGAGGATCATGATATTGAATGTTTGAAAAAAATAATTACATAATATCTACATAATATAACATAACAACATAATCTAATTTTAACTAAATTTGCAGCATCGTACGTCACTGCTACCTACTGTTACAGTCGTGAGAATACTGTCACTGCTACAGTGACAACTTCGGCCTGTCTTCCTATTGGTTGTTTGTGTGTCAACGACTTCGTCGTCTGATCGGTCTATAAATCCCACCTAATAGCGTTATTTTCATATCATTATTACCAATACCACGACATCTCAAAATATCATTATTTTTATCTATGTAGCAGTATCAGAAAATCTATTTTTAGGAAGCCACAAACTCCTAAATAAAATCTTGCTTTACTACCCTGCAAACATATAATTTAAAGTAGCTAGCTATACTATAGCTATTATTAAAGTAGTTATTGATGCTAGATTTTCACTTCTTTCCGCCCAAATTTAACTGCAACCTAGCCATAGTTGCAAAACATTTATTTGGTACTGCCATTCGAATAAACCCACAATGAAACTCAATTATAACGACCCCTTTAGGACTGAAATATTTGATCGTTGTATCCCTTAAACATAATATACGGAAAGCTTACAAACATTTACAGTATTAAACCTTGAAATATCATGTTTATTATAATCAGAACTACATTATCACGCCTAAAAAATACAAAAATCTTTAAAGAACGCTTTGCTTATTATAACGGCTATTCCTAACAAATGTTTTTAGATAAAGTTTGCTTGAAAGTTAAATATA
The DNA here is from genome assembly GCA_014611495.1 of Limonius californicus. Classification (NCBI taxonomy): domain Eukaryota; kingdom Metazoa; phylum Arthropoda; class Insecta; order Coleoptera; family Elateridae; genus Limonius; species Limonius californicus. Next base: position 20,027 of record JABXWE010008435.1, on the reverse strand, counting down.
TTCTAAACACCCAAACTAAGTATACTAAACATATTTTAAATTTTGCTTGTTATTTCCAAGCCGATCTGTTACTGTTAGCGGAATATACAACATAGTAAACAACAACAGATGCAAATCTATTCATTTAATGCGCAAACGTTTGTTATATTCGAGATCTCATTACATCCGAGATCGTTTTAAGTGAGTTGGACTATGTTTCTTTACTATCACCTATGACTAGGCTAAGTGAACACCTTTACTGGATGGGAATCTCAAAGTTGTATCGACACGACGCCTAGTGCTAGCGGCGGGGACATTAATAGTCGGTCCCGGATGTCATACTAACACCATGACAGTCGTACATGTGTCGCAATGAATGTGAAAAAGGATTTGACATAAGTTGTGGGTGCGTCATCATTGACAACCTTTTCGTCCCACTGCTGGGCATCGGCATCTTCTCTGTCACGTGTTACTTCTCAGCGCAGGTAGAAACACGGTGGACCTACAGTTTAACGTTGAATCCGAACGACAGAAATTCCAGAAAAGGTTTTTAGCATTAAGATCCCACGGTTGCAAGCCGGATTGGGAAATTGTGTGTGGTGAGTCGCAGACAAGATTTTTATAAATCTGCATAGTAAAGCTTAGATTTCGAACCCAAGCCAGAATCGACGTTTTACTCAGAAAGCGAGCGCTCTACCAACTGAGCTACCACCACATGTGGGATCGTAGTGGTTGAAAATCAATGTGCCTCACTACCTCCTAGTGTATAGCGAAAAAACCAAATCCCGAAGCGAAAGCAACCCAACATCGAAAGTTAAAACTAAAACTATGTACATATGTATACCTATGTTATGTTTATAATTGTGAAAGATTCAGACAACACTACTTAAGGCTGATTCCCACTATACGTTAAGCCGGCGGCAGGCGACCGACAGGCACCGCACCGACAAAATATTATCAAATGTACTTACAATAGGAGTATTCACACTATACGTCACCGACACGGACAATCAAAAACAGTCGCCGGCCGGCATTGTTGACGAGAATGTTTTGATGGTCGGCGTCTGTCTGTTCGGTGACGGATCTGATAGTGTGAACAGAGTGTCGCCTGCTTGCCACCGGCATTAATTATTTGCACTTGCATTTTTGTGAGCTTAAAATCTATTTTGCTACAATGAACGACGAAAAATTAATTTTGCTAGTTGAAAGCAATGAATTGTTATATAATATGCGCCATCGAGACTATAGTGACAATACCAAGAAAGAACGAACTTGGAAGGAAATTGGCAAGGAATTAAAACAACCAGGTAAGTGGTAACAATGCCTCCCCCTGAAATTAATAATCAACCCCGAGTTAATATTCCTTCTACGGTTAACACTGGCACCCATACTGGAACTCCCATCAGTTCAAAGACACATAGAAGAACTAAACAAACTACAGTTGAGACACCGTCAACGGTTCTAATGAAATATATAGTGGAGCAAAATAGAGAATCGAAGCATCCAATCGATGCTTTTCTTTCTGAGATAGCAGAAACAATTAAAACGTTTCTGCCCATTTACCAGCAAACGGCAAAATCTAAAATATTCAGCGTGATATCTGAAATTGAGATGGCAATTCTATTAAAATCGCAACCACCACACACGGTAGTTCCGTTTCACCTGCAGGTAGCCAATCAAAATATGGTTCACTTCCAACCGTCTCAAGAAATTACCCAACCAAGACCACCCGTTTTGAGTCAGTCAGGAGCAACTGAGTTTGCTCCAGTAGGTTTTATCCAAAGGTCCAACTTAATTTCGCTTGAACCACAACGACCACAGTCTTCCCAGAATCAAGCAAGCTACGCGATACCATCACCACACTCATCGACATCTTCGGGTTCCAGTAATTTTCAATCATATCAATATGACAATTAATAAAATTAGTGTCTGCTCAGTTTATTATATTTAAAGTACAACAAATATCAGTACATTATTACTGTCTGCTCATTTTCTGTTGACGATTTGAAATGTCTAAAATGGTAGGCTATGAGAGTACGCCGTATATTTAATATTTATACAGAAATTATTTCATATGTCGTAGTTACCTGTCAATCAGGCAAGCGGCATATTAGCATAGCCCACCATTCTATACATTTCAAATCGTCAACAGAAAATGAGAAGACAGTAATAATGTACTGATATTTGTTGTACTTTAAATATAATAAACTTACCTTAAACAAACAGCTAATTTTTCAATTGGTGTTATGGCCCCCTAAACGTAGTACTTTTTTTAACAATAGCGTCTTCAATATTGGTTAATAAATCATTAAATTAATATCTGGACATCCGGAACTATTGGTGAAATTTAGCTTCATCGTCCAGTAGTTCCCTATATAATGTAAATAATTCTCTTTCGGTTTTCCTGTTCAGCAATGATTTATGTACCCATATCTTTCGACGCTGGCTTTTTCTACTTGATTCTTTTTCCTCTTCCTCAAGTAACAAAGCAATTATCGCTAAATCACAATTATTGTAGTTCTTGAACATTGTGTGCTGCACAGAACTACTGAAAATGACTAAATATAAAATACGGTGATGTAGCACTGCCTGCTACCTGCTAGATGGATAGTGGGAATGAAAACAAAATATTGTCGGTCCGGTGCCTGTCGGTAACCTGGCGCCGGCTTAACGTATAGTGGGAATCAGCCTTAGGTTCGTTCATATCTACAGACATTCAACGTGTCAGACACGTGGCGTGCCAGACATGATAATTTCGACAGTATTCACATCAACAGACAGTCGCAGACAATTAGCGCTGCAGACATAAAAATTGTCAGTTGCAAAAGACAGTCCTAAGTGTATGCACGAACAATTTATAAAAAAATGTTACTTTAAAACATGTTTCGCCACTTATCTATTGATGATTTATCGGTAATTGCATTGATGCTGGAAGAGGAAGACCAGCAAAAAGGAAAAAAACGCTCTAAACGATTTGCAGTGCATCCTATGTTGAAGAAAAGAAAAACAGAAGGAGAATACTGGACACTATACAAAGAACTTGTTGACGATGAAGATAAATTTTTTAAATATTTTCGTATGAATCGCTATCAATTTCAAACTATATTAACAAAAATCAAACCTCTAATAACCAAACAAAATACAGTGTTCAAAGAAGCATTGTCGGCCAAAGAAAAACTAGCAGTTTGTTTAAGGTAAGAAACTTTTATTCTATATGCTCATATTATCAAGTTAATCTAGTACATACTAAAATTAATAATATTCATTTGATGGGTGCATAGTACTAGATGATCCTTGTATTTGTGGAGAAAAAACATTGGATATCGACCTCTGTAATGAATCTTCGCAATAATCGTTAGATAACTGCTGCATCTGATCTTGTGGTGTGAGTTGGTAATTATTAATTGGCTGCGATATATGTGCTGGAGATAATGGACTATAGGATCTTCTTGAACTATCATTTGAATGAAAGGATTCGGGACTTTTAACACCGGAAGATGGTTTGCTCAATATCTCCATTTCCATTTTAGAAACAACTTCAAACACCTTAGCTTTCGCTATAGCTCTCTCTCGTAGTGGAAACGATTTTACGGTTGTAGCGATTGAAGTGAAAAATTGTTCTATGTCACTGGTTTCTTTTTTATTTTCTAGTATGTATTTCATCAGTGTAGTCGAAGGCGTTTCGTCATATCTAGGTTTCTTTGAAATTCTTTGTTGACGCTTTGACACAGAGGGTGTGGATTGAGACTCAGAATTTGTTGGATTATTACTTGCCGATTCCCCATCCGATGTAGGATCTACTGTTTCATTAGAATCTTCAACATCCAAGCTGACATCTTCCTCATCGTTATTTTCATTTCGGGTGACTGTGCATACCGTAGGCCTTTCCTTAAAATATGGTAATAAAAACGACATCTCCTCTTGCTACTTCCATTTTTTGCATGTTGAACTTGCTTGTCCACTTTTTGTTTCTTTTTGCTTCTTCATAACACGCCTAAATGCATCTCGCAATAAAGCCCAAGATTTTTTACAATCCTTTTCTGAAAAAAAATAGTAACTATTATTGACGAAATCGAAGGTAACTATCAATGTATTTTATGTTTTCAGATTTTTGGCTACTGGGGACTCCTTTCTATATATAGCGATCAGTTACAGGCTTGGAGTAAGTACTGTACATAATATAGTTAGAGATGTATGCAATGCAATTATAGAAAAAATGATGGAAGAAAATATGCCTACGCCTACGAAAGAACGATGGCAACGAATCGCAGAAGAATTTTGGAACCTTTGGAATTTCCCAAATTGCATTGGAGCTATCGATGGGAAGCATGTGGTGATTGTTGCTCCAGCAAACACTGGATCTTTGTATTTTAATTACAAGAAAACGTTTTCAATTGTCTTAATGGCAGATGTTGACGCTAACTATAATTTTGTTTGCGTTGATATCGGTGCGTATGGTAAAAATAGTGATGGAGGTATTTTCTCTAATTCAAATATAGGAAAAGCTTTGGAATCTAATACTTTAAATCTACCGGAAGAGAAAAACCTTCCTAATACACAAGTTTTGATGCCACATGTTATTATAGGAGACGAAGCGTTTCCTATTAAAAACGTATTTAATGAGACCATATCCTAAACAACAAACACATGTAGAAATGAAGCAGATATTCAATGATAGATTGTCGCGTGCCCGAAAAGTGGTTGAAAATGCCTTCGGTATTTTAGCTCAAAAATTTCGTTTATATAATAGAAGAATCCAGTTAAGTCCTGAAAATGTCGATAAAGTTGTATTGACAACGTGTATTTTACACAATTTTATAAAATCTGGTGGTTATTATTTAAGTGAGAATGATATCAAATCTGCAAGTAATTTAAGAAATATACCAAGACAAGGAGGTAATAGTCAAATTGCCGCGTTTAATGTAAGAGACAAGTTCGCAATGTTTTTTGATTCTCCAGCAGGAGCATTATAATGTTTATAAAAATATTAATTATATTATAAACAAGTAAAAATATTTTGTATAAAATAAAAACATTTACTTACCACTTATATTGAGTTTCTTTGAAATTTCTTTCCACGCGGCATCTTTTTTTTTTGATTGTCACTATATCGTCTATCATTTAGATCATATAGAAATGTATATTCTCTAACATATTCTATTAATTTTTCATTATCCATGATTATTGAGAGAAAATTACGCCTGTACGTGTTGAAATATGTATTCACACTAACCGCACAGACGCAAACAAGCACTTCCAGACACGTACCAGCACAGACAAAATATTCTCGACGAGATTACCGCCCGGTTACTTCCCGTGTCTGCTAATGTCGGTCCGGGTACGACACGCATTATATGAAAACACTCATGCCACCGTATGTAAGAAACTTTGTCGTTCGTGCCACGCTACGTGTCTGCCACGTTGAATGTCTGCAGATATGAACGAACCTTTTAATTAAGGTTGATTTTGCGTAGATCAAACGCACTAAATAACAAATGCCCTGTATGATAATCGCACTGTGTATGAAAATTATTCTCTAGCCTGTATGACAAACAACAAACTTAAATCTCTACAAGTCTACATTCCAATTGACATTTGACAGTACACTCACATTTCTGCTAGTTAAATCCTCTTCTATTCATGGTGATAAATACAAGTAGTAATTGTGAATATGCCTAAAGAAAATCGAAAAAGAAAGCACGACAAAAAACAGGGCGATGTAGAGTACGAAATCCTCGCCCCCAAAAACAAATTCAAACCTTTCGATGAGGAAGCCCAAGCAGAAGAGGAACAGCTGTCCAACATCCTATTTGGTGGCTCCACGAGCTTCCTGAAAAGCCTAGAGGAAGCTGAACTAGAAAATGCATCGGGTCAGACGGTGTCAACCCCGGATTCGGGCGTTGGCGAGGACGACAGCGATGACAGTGACAAACATCGACAGCCAGCCTGGTTGGACGAAGACGACGATGGTATAGAAGTTGGAGTTGCTCTAGACGCCCAGGGCAGAAAACTTCCTAGGGGTGGCGTAAACAAGCGTTCAAACCAGTACTCGAATTTATTAAAAAATAAATTTGAAACTGTAGTCGGCACACCACGATGGGCTGCCTTAAAAAAAGACAAGGACTACAGCTCCGACTCGGACGAGGAAGTCCTGCAAACGTGTGGGTTTATAAAGAAGGTTGCACAGCAGAATTTACCGCAAACTACGCTTGAATTTAAGAAAGTGAAGGATTTAAATAGCGAGACCTACAGTGAAGGGATTGTTAACTGTATCGAGTTCCATCCAAAGTCGACGGCGGCGTTAATTGCGGGCAACAGTGGAATAGCAAGCTTATTTGCTGTTGACGGTAAGCGCAACAGCAAGCTCCACAGTGTTGCATTTGAACGGTTTCCAATTTTATGTGCTCAGTTTGTTCAGGACGGCAATGAAGCTATTTTAGGCTCGCGGCAGTCCCACATCTACAGTTATGATTTAATGGCGGCCAAAGCCATTAGGATCCCGCTACCGCATGGGCTTACACAATGCAAAAAATTTGTTTTATCACCTGATTCAAAATTCATGGCTGTTGCAGGTAAATGGGGCGAGGTTCACATAATGTTAAGTAGGTCGAAAGAAAGGGTAGGAATACTGAAACAAGACAGTAATATAGCGGCACTTGCTTTCAGTCCCTCAGGGAATATGTTGTACGGGCACAGCACAACCGGGGAAGTTACCGTATGGGACATGAACATGGGGCGTGTTAAACACAAATGGGTTGATGAAGGTTGCCTGCAAGGCTCCACCCTAGCCGTGTCCTCCTCAAATCAATTTATTGCCGCTGGGTCAATGCAGGGCATTGTTAATTTGTACGGTGTGGAAGATGTATTGCATAACAAATCCCCAAAGCCAAGGAAAACAATTTTTAACCTAACCACCGCAATCACAGACCTTAAATTTAATTCTTCCTCTGAGACGCTTGCTTTCTGTTCGACCGATGTGGAAAACTCTGCCAGATTGTTCCATGTTGGGTCGGGCACGGTGTTTAGTAATTTTCCCCCATTTGGAACTAAATTGGGGAACATTAGTGCGATAAATTTCTCCCCCGGAAGCGGTTATGTTGCATTTGGTAACAAGAAATCCACGGTTGCTCTGTACAGACTCAAACATTTTAAAAATTATTAAGCCATAGCCTTGCTTGTGTGTTATCAAATTTGTTACTTTTACAGTATGCCAGAAGTGCATGGATGTAGAATAAGTATCAAACCAATAGTGTGCACATAGTTCAGAAACGTCTATATAATTTGTTATGTATTATTTAAACTGCGCTAAAATGTATCCATACCAAACCATTAATAAATGAATAACAGAACTTGAATGTTTGTTTCATTTTGTAACAAAATTTATTTTTGCTTAAAAGGGACTCTAAAGTGGAGGGGATACACAGCTTTCTTACATAATTTAACAACAGCTAATAGAAGGGCTAAGTATCATTTGGAGTATCTTTTAAAATGTATAAAATAGTTTGAATTACCTATTTATACAGTTTGAATCTTCCACTACAGAGGGCTCTCGCTGAAGCACGTTTTTGTCACGAGCTCTCAATTTGTTGTGTTAATAATATAGGTACCCTATAAAACTTTACTACCACACTTAATAATACTTACATTTATTAATTAAATTTTCTGGAAGTGAAAATATTAAGGTGGTCTGGTAACAGTACAAGCTGCTTGACTGAGCAGGCTTCAACCAATATATTTATGTAAATATAAATAAACTTCAAATACAAAAATTGTACGAAATCAGGGCGCCCAAAAGTCCTAAAATTCGTGTTTCTAACACACTTGAATGAAATTTTGTAATAAAAATATAGGTTAAACTTTGTTACCCCTAGTAGTCGAAAACAATTTAATTTTAATAATAAACAAGAACAGGTAATTCTTATTACTCTAGAAATTCTGAGAATTTTTAATAGTAATTTACACATTTTCTCATTATCACTTATATGTCTACGTATATACAGGGTGAATCTTATAATAATCAACTTTTAAAAGGCAGTTCTCCCTTTATGTAAGCGAAATCAAGAAATACTTTTAGGTTTTTTCCAGTACCACTTATAGAAACCGGAATTGGAATAAACAGATCCTAAGGTAAGAGGAAGAAGAACAAGAAATTGCTAATAAGAATTATTTTTTCAAAAATTAAAGCTTTTAGTGGTGGTGATTGCTTGGAATATTGTTCTCTGTAATTCCCCATTTCTTAAATTCAGTTACCTTATTAAAATACAATCAAATATGGAAACAGATATATCAAACTTAATAGCTGAATGTTCATCTATATTCCAAACGGAGGAAAACAACATGAGAAAATAAGAAACTGACATCAAGCTGATTCTTCTAAATAGACTCGCCCTGTTTATATGTTTCCCCACCCACCTTTTCAAAATTCGTGAATATCCCAATTATTCTATATCGTCAAATTGATCATATTTGTATAAGTTCGAGGTGGAAAAAAGCGTTATTAGATGTTACAAACAACCGAGATGCCGATGTTGATACGGATCACCACCTGGTCTTAGCAGAAGTATGACTTAAGCTCAAGAAACAGAAAAAGCGAGTTTTAAAAAGCAAAAATACGCAGTAAACTATCGAAAAAGCAAAGAAAAATGAAGAAATTAAGCTTCTACTTTCACTGAGCGCTTGTACTATTACGGCGTCGGGTATTTGGTTGTTATCCAACTCCTCCAATTTTTTCGATTGGCTGCTAATTCCTTCATTTGATCTTGTGTTGTGTCGAGTTTCTTTTCTAGCTCTTCTATGATATTGTTTAGTGTTTTCCTCGGTCTCCCCGCTGTTTTTTTTTTCCTCTATTGGTTTTGCATATAAGAATTGTTTGGTTTTCCTGTCTGGGTTCATTCTGCTAACATCTGCAAATCATGCTAGATGTTTTTTCTCTATCTTTATAGTGACTGGTTCTCGTTTAAGTTCTTTGTGTATTGCTTTATTTCTCCATCTGTCCACTTTCGTTACTCCTTGTATCTTTCTCAGATACTTCATTTCTATTGTGGTTAATTTCCTAATTTCCTTTTTGTGTTCTATGAGTGTATGCAGTACTTCTATTGTAGGTACTTATATGTCATTGTTGGGATTACTATGGCCCTCCTCCACACCTATAACACCTTCATTCGCCCCGTCATTGAATACCGAGCCCCCATATACGCCACTATCAAACCCCATCTCCTCCATCAAATCGCAGCATGCGAAAGGCAAATTCTCCGTCGCATATTCCGTCTTCACAGAGAACACCCCAGCCACTTAATCCACATCGACACCGAAACTACTCCGATATGCGACCGCCTCACCCTCCTCCAGCAGAAATACATCTCTCGCACCCTTCATCAAGGCATTCCTATCGCCAACGAAACCCTCACGACCTCCCACAAACCCCTAAACCGTGACCTCGCCCCAGTCAACCGTGTGCCCAGGAAACCCCGGAGCAAACTCCCACACCCCCCCACAGCCCTCCTATCATCCATGTACCCCGACCTCCCTGGAATCCTCATTGACATAGTGGAGGACACTCCACTGTCAATGAGGTGAACAGACCAACTCCACCATTATTGCTCTAATGAACACAAAATACTCCACTTTTATTTAATATTACAGATACGCCAGGAAGCCCCAAACCCCCCCAGCCCAGACCAACCAGCCACCACGCCAACCACCAACCCAGCACCAGCCCACCAAGATGCCACCAACCCAGAAGGAAGAAACGAAGCCCAGGACTGAAGAGGCCCAACGCCTAGAACGGTCCACCTACATAATATTAAGTTAACTTTAAAAATGAAATGTATTATCTTAAGTTTTTTGAATATACGTATTTTCAATTTCAATCAATTCAGTTCGATTACTATGGTGTTATACAGGGTGAATTTTAATTGGCGGAAGATATTTACATCACGCGATTCTGCATCAAAAACAGCCAAAAATTCTACAAGCATTTTGCTCGAAACCGTTTAGGTTTTGAAAAATTCTTAATTAAAGTTTTGTAAACTTAGCAACACCGTGTGGTCAACCATACCGAGCTGTGTGTTAAGTCGCCTGCGATTCACATAGCAACGCACTTGATTTAAAGCGGTGGGAGGGTGGGATAATGGCGCCACCCTAAGAGAAAGTTAATTTTTGTGGCTTCAATTTGATCTGAAACTTTCGTGCTAGTACTTAAACGTATCAATAATTTGTATTCCAACATAAATATATATTCAAAAGTATATTATCCTGCTTTTATAACATCAGAAAAAAAGCAACAACTTTTTTATGCAAAGTGGCAAAATTGCCCCACACAATGGAGTAATTTCGTCACCGCCATAGTGTAATACCGCCACAAGCTATGACTATAAAAGGGTGTTTATGAACAACAAATACACTGTCAAGTAACTATTTATTGCTTGTAACAGTTGTTTTGAAATGTTTACCTAACATACCTACTGCAAAATGATACAATTTATACCAAAGATTCAAAATAATATACATCACGAAAAAACTTAGTAAAAAAAGTTTATTGGCAGAAGTCACAAACATATTTTTCAGGGTTGTCTTTTCCACTACATTCAGAATAATTTGAGCAAATAACACAGCGGTACCAAAATTCCTTGCTACTAAAACTCTCCGCAAACCAAACACATCTCTATATCAGCAGCTAACCTATCGAAGGCAAGGCATCATCATCTTCACTGTCATCACATAGGGTTTTCTCGTCCAAGTCGTCTTCTGACGATATTTATCGAAATTTAGTTTTCTTTTCGAGTTTTCTTAATTGTTCTCTTTTTTTTATTTTGCAACAAAGACTTATTTCCTTTTTCCATAACTTATTTTTTCATTTTGCTTAAACATTTTTGGATTCTTCTTCTTGGATCCTCGCAGTAACGGAGGTGACATACGTTTCGTTGGAAATATGAACATGGGCGGTACATATCCTCCTGATGCACCCATAGTGCACACAACGGTTATATTTTGCCCCATCTCCCAACTAGTAATTCCCCCTACTTGTTTCTGCCCTTGGGGTGCAACGATTTTCTGAGGCTTTGGAACGGTGAAAACTCCTGTTTCGTTCATATTATAAATACGACTGGGGGAAAACTGATACCAAGATAAACACAGTAAGAAATTCGCATGTAATTCAGTGCATTATTTTAATTTCATTACTTTAACGATGGTATCAAATTTTCCTTCCGCACCACAGGCGCGGCTAAAACGCTCAAAACTATTTTCCGGGGAACGATCTAATTTGTACCTATGTAGAGGAAGATTCGGTTGCCTATCGGTTATCTTCGCTATACGCGATATACCAAGCGAATTGAGCACCGATCGCTTCGTTCCCTATCCTCAATCAACGTTTGGATTTCGAACGCATTAAAACTTTTCTGAGAAGCACAATGTCAGAAGATCGACTGAACGCATTGGCGGTCCTATCAATAGAAAAGAAGTTCGTCCAGTCTATCCCGGATTTTGACAACAAAGTCATAGACGTCTTTTCCAGCATGAACAATAGGAGAATGGATTTTATGTACAAAAAATAGGTAAGTTTTCTCTTGTGCCCACCCTCTGTCTTAACTCACGCGCCGCCACTGCTTTATTGAATGCTGTCGCCGTACTCAAGCTAGTGACTTCAGGTTTCCTTAAACTGATTCTATGTCTGCTGACGAACCCTCTTAATCAATCTAGCCGGGCCATTTTGCTCTGTTTGTTAAAGTTATGTTTTATTCCATTATTCTCAGCTAAATCAAAAACCAAACTCCTCAGTTCGATCGTTGTGATTCCATAAAATGTCTTTGCCATGAGGACCACGTGATTAGATGTGTTGTTCTTGGTCTGTAGAAAAAACGGGTTTCCGACCTAATAAAGGCTTAGTATTATCTTCTGACTTTAATCTATCACGTAAAGTTGATCTGCGTATTCCGAAATCCACGACTGCTTTTTTCTTTGAGGCTCCATTTCGAACGGCTTCTATAGCTTTTTTAAGGTCTTCTTCAGTGCACTTCGCCTTTTGAGTAGTTCTTTCTGGTGAACGAAGCATCTGAAAACCACGAAAGGGTTCAGTTTGGTATTATTTGTACTAGAATACTATTTGGGGAAATACCGCCACATATGGCGATATTGCCCACATACAAGTGGCGGAATTACTCCATTGCGAAAACATGGCAGATAGTAGCTACAACTGACAAACGAACGAACAAAAAAGTAATTTAACAGATACGTTCCTCATAACATACTCTATCAAAGCCTATATTAACTAAACTAACAAACGGTTTTGTTCTCAACTTACCACGAGTTAAAGAAGTGGTGAAAATATCAACACGTTCAAGAAAACTACGTATCCACAAATTACGCACGAACTGAAAGCAACAGGTGCAATGGCGGTACTGCCCGAAGCTTCCCGAGTCGGCCACTACGGCACAGCGCTACAGACTTGCTAACAACACGTAATCTAGAACCAAAAGCAGCGGTTGGCGGTATTGCCCATAGTGGCGGATTTGTACCAGTCTCCCCTACAACCATTATTCTATGGCCGAATATTTAAGCCTTTGACTTAGGGATTATCTATAACTGATAGGGGACACTCAGGTAAAATTAGCTGAGGGGCCTCGGTGGTCTAGTGCGGGAGCGCATTGCCACTCTAGACCACAGTGAAACGCAGTCAATCCGCTGGGGCAACCGCATTTCGCTTAGTTAAGTTTAGGGTGCATGTTGCATGAATGTTTAGTGTGTAAGGGACGCCCGCACCCCCCTGAAGTAATGCGAAAAGCGGTTCCGGGGGGGGGGTAGCATGAATTAATGAGGATAAAAAAGGTAGAATTAGCTACCGTATTCAGGTAAATTTTAAAATATTTACACATTTTTATATCATATACAAATTCCTTTTTCATTACATAGGAGTAAAATGGGGACCAGTAATTTTGAATTTAATATCGACATGGAAATTGCAAATATAATATAATATATGCGAGTCAAGGACGATATTTATCTACGACCAATCAAGTACGATATTTTATCTACGACCATTATTGCTTATTTTTTTATTTGGAATGAAAATTAAAAGTAACATTACAATTTGAGAAATTAATACATGATATGGAATTCATACCAAGATTATTAGAGATAGCATTAGAAATGTGAATTGAATTATTATTAATATTAATTAACGAATTTGAAACGCTAAGATCCAGTGGCGGCTTGTACTAAAGGGCACAAGGGCACGTGCCCACCCAACCACCAAGATAAACACAGACAGAAATTCGCATGTAATTCAGTGCATTATTTTAATTTCATTATTTTAACAATGGTATTAAATTTTCCTTCCGCACCACAAGCGCGGCTAACAGCCTAAAAACTATTTTCCGGGGAACGCTCTGATTTGTTCCCCATGTAGAGGTGATTCGGTTGGCTATCGGTTATCTTCGCTAATACGCGATATACCACGCGAATGCGGCACCGAGCGAAGCGTTCCCCATTTAAAGTCAACGTTTGACTTTCGACCGTAGTGTTTTGTTTTCGCGCAATCGCGCGTGTGAATTCAAAGACGAACGTGACGTTTTTTCAATGATGGAAGTTAATTGCGTGCAAAATCTTTTAAAAAATCCGCTATCATTTGAGGTAACAAATATACTGTTTTGTTTTATGTGATTAATTTTTAAGAAAGAGGTTAGTGCGTGGAATAAACAAGGGGTGAATGATTTAAAACACATTGCAGAGATGGCAAAGAAACACAAATCTTCCGTTTCTCACATGAATGCGTGCATGGATTTTAGTGTTTTAGGCAAAGTGGACATCCGTGAACAACTAGAGGGTGCTTATTTGCTACATAAAGTTAAGCACAACAAAGACGTGGAAAAAAATCGTCATATTTTGCGCCGGTTAATTATGTGTATTAAATTTTGCGGTGCCTTTGAACTGGAGTTGCGAGGTCACGATGAGACATTAAGGTCAGAAAATGTAGGAATTTATGTAGGGTTAATCAACTTGCTGCCGAATTAGACGCTGTGTTTGCAATACATATGAAAGGTTCACAAGTGTTTAAAGGCGTCTCAAAAACTATTCAGAACGAATTGCTCGATGCAATGTTGCAAATTTCATTGCTTTGGAGGCCGATGAAACTACAGACACTTCTAATCATCAGCAAATGGTTGTTATTATTCAATACGTGTTTAATGGACAAATTTTTGAACGCTTTTGGTCTTTGGTATAGGCATGCATTTCCACAAAAATATTTTGATGAAACTGTGAAATCTTATCCTATGTTGGACAATGTAACATTGAAAAGTGAACTTTCAGCAATTTATGAGCGCGATGACATGTGTGACGTAAGTGGTATTTTGCCACTTTTAGTGACTGAACGCATTGGCGGTCCTATCAATAGAAAAGAAGTTCGTCCAGTCTATCCCGAATTTTGACAACAAAGTCATAGACGTCTTTTCCAGCATGAAAAATAGGAGAATGGATTTTATGTAGAAAAAATAGGTAAGTTTTTTCTTGTGCCCACCCTCTTTCTTAACTCACAAGCCGCCACTGCTAAGATCAACAGGAGCATTGGCTTTACTATGATTATTAGACGAACATGGTTGGAAAATGTTTCGAGCGGTCTTCATTTTATTAGCTTCTGATATCTCAATATAACCTTCTGCTACCGAGCTTGCTTTCCAACCTCCATGCAGCTTTACATCCATCTGTATATATATAGTAGCCGATGATCTTCTCCGAGAATGCCCGGTATATTTCTTCCGTATCTTTGGACCGCTGAAAAAGGCGTTAAAAGGTCGACATTTTTAGTCTGACGCAGAAGTACAGATAGCTGTGGAAGATTTCTCCAATCGGCAGCCACAAGAATTCTATGAGCAGGGTTGTTATTTTAGTTAAAATCGCGCGGATTTGTAATTCAACCGTTGGAACCATTTTGTTATGACTACAGTAGAGTAATAATTTCGATAGGTGACAAGCTCGTGTAGTATTTACAGGTTTGTCCGACTCTCCTCCCGATCCATCTCTCCTTGACTTACCCTATTGTAATACCTTCACTACCTAGACTAAGAAGATGTAACTAAAACAATTGTAATTAGTTAAAGCTGAAGAGATAAAAAAAATACGTACATATTTCGACATTTTACATGTCATTTTCAAAAGCATTTAATGAAGTAAACGTTTGTAGCTAGGGCAACAGCACAGTGGTTCTTGATTTCGGACTTGGCTCTGGTCTTCTATTTCAAAACTTCCAATAGCGGGGAATTTATGACCTTATTGGTGATTTCTTAATGTTTATTAATACTATACACTCAAACATAAACTTTACATTAGAAACAGAACAATATAGATGTTGTATTAATTATTTAGACTTAAATGAAAATTAATTCCGAAAACAAACTCGAATACTCTATTTATAGAAAACCTACACAAACAGATATCACAATACCACAGGTCTCATGTCACCATAAAACAAATAAATTAGCAGCCTATAGGTCATTGATACATAGAGCTTTAACAGTTCCCCTAAGTAACACTGATTACACCAAAGAGATGTCGATTATTAAACAAATTGCACACAGTAATGGGTACCACACAAAACTGATAGACACACTAATAAAAAAAAAAGGTTATACCTAAATTAGCAATCTAAAGAATATATTCAAAAGACACTCTGAAAATGTTAAATATATTTCCATTCCTTATTTCGGTGATATATCGGAGAAAATTGCTAAAATTATAATCAAAACAAGTACATTTATAGTAATTTATAAAACAACAAGAAATACTGTTAACATCATATTTAACGCAAAAGATAGAACTAACGATTTGTTAAATAAAATCAGATATTTACAAATTAAACTGTTCATAGTGTAATTATGTGCAAAGAGGGCTCACAGAACCTACTGCATTGTAGGTAATGAACAGGCCATTGGCCTATACAAAGAAGAAGATAGTGTAATTATGTGTAACAATTAGAAATTTTGATACCAGATACATATAAAGAACACGTATACGCTCATACAAATGCAAACACCCAGAAAAATCTAACTACGATAAACAGTTATTAGAATTAATTTATTGCCAGCTTAGATTTTGCAGTATTTTCTGCTTAAAATACATCTTGTAGGCGTAACGATAATTAACAGACCTGTACATTCCCTAATTGTGACCTAACCTGTACAATTTATGATGAGATGCGCGCAAGGTTACACATATGAATTTGACAAAGATGCCAAGATAATACTCGTAACAAAGATAAAACATTATTTTTAACTTTTTGTCCTACTTATCTTAGGATATTACCACTTTCTGAGTTTTACATAATTTCAACTAATAGCAAAGCATTGATGGACAGAAAACCCCACGCCTTTGGGGCAAGAAGGGATGGACAAAAGTAAAGTAAAGTAAAGTAAGGAACGCTTTTGCGTATAATTATTTGCTGGTGCGTCATGGCCACTAGACTTGATAATGGGTGAAGAACTGCTGAATGCTGATGTTTGAGTAAAAACAGTTTGGGAAACGCTGCCGAAGCACGTCATGTAATGTCAAATACTTTCACGATTTTTACATATTTCTTTTTCACGAAGAACGAGTACAATTTCTTTGTTTTGCTTAGGACATTTTATGGAATGACTAGGAATTTGCACTTAAAGCTTTATACGGTAGCGTTTGAACTTATTTAACCCATTTTTATCATTGCAAGTAGATACTACTCGAGGGAATTGGCCAAATTTAACCAATTAATGCAAGTAATCAGGTGGTGTTTCGCGGGGTATCACTTGTAATTGCGCAGCTTTCAGGTGGTAGGCGAAGCAAAGCCATGCATGCGAAATTAAATTTCGCGGGACGTCGTCCACGTTGATGAGTCATCACTTTCCACCGGGTTTCCCTACGTGGCGTCCGCGTCCACTGCACGCGATGCAGTGATAAAAGGTACAGCGTTCGGTCGGAGGCAGCCAAGCCGCAATTAATTGTGCCCCCAAATCTAAACAAAACGTAGGAAGCAGATCTAATGCCGTTATAGCAAGGCCTTCGGCGGATTCCCTTTCATATGCCATTCTGCATTCGCTTCGTCAACAAGTTATTGGAGGAGCAATGCACTGTGGGAATGCTTCGGGTACGGAGCATGCGTCCTTCAGTTTACAGTTGGGTCTCGACTGAAAATGGCGTCTGCAAAGTTTCTTGAGGAGGCTCTCAGTACAGATGTCGACGAATCGGCTGTAAGTGCGCTCGTGGGATCTTTGGAAAACCAGCTCGTTACTTCCGCACCCGCGGCCTCGGCTCAGACGAATCTGGCCCCCGGGCTCACCCAGAACCACCTAAACAGTGCAATATCAAATGGCGGGACTGTTTCTTCGCAGAAACACGGGACCATCGCCAACGGGGAGTCTATCGTCGTCACCGCCGGGGACACAAACAAACTGTTGAATAACGCGCTCCCCGGCACCATTATAACGGGGGCCGCCGCGCAGGCCGCAACAGGAGCGGTACAAAACCAAGCCAACTACATAAACCAAGCTGTAGCCAGTGCAGTACCCAAAACGAACGAAGGTGTTAAACTAGTTTATTCACAGGCCAGCCAAGCCATGACCAGCTCGGGGGCGGTTTTGTCGAACAGAGTGTCGTTCCCCCCGCAATCCATGCCCAACGGCACCATCGGGCTGTCCCCGATCAACCCACAGACCACACAAACAGTGCTACAAACGAACACGACAAACGTGCAGACTATACAGGCGAAACAGCCGACACTTGTGATAAAAACTAGCGGGGCGCCCACCGGGGCCCCCGGTTTAGTGACAGTGCCCATGAACGTCACATCAGTGCCGCAAGTTAACAGCGTAGGTAGTCCCTCCTCCCAGTCCTCCACCACTGTCCTTTCTAACCTCCAGGTAGTTAACGTGCGCTCTGGGGTTGCTACGCAGCCACCGAAGGGGCAGACTGCACGGGTGGTGCTGAGTGCACCGCAGATGGTGGGGGCCCGGCCTGGAGCTCCAGTAAGTTGCTGTACACTTGCTGAATGGGAGGGTTCCACCTACTCACCTTTTTGTTGGTCCCGCACACTGCCGGAGCACCCTAACCTCAATGCTTTTCTCATTAAATGCTGATTAACTCGGTTAATTACTTACAAACAACCCTCCCATTCATACTCAAAATTGGTGTCGTGTTCGTGATTGTACTCTTTACTGTACTCTTAATAAATTTTATTTTGGCATTTGTTTATTTTGAATGCATTTGTTTTTTGGAGTTAATGCAGAAACAATTTTGGTTTGTGAAGGTGTACACAACGGCTACAATGGAGCTGATAATATTTGCACACCCTACTAACAATTTAGAGCTAGATTACAACTAAGATTTACTGTCCATAATTGTTGTGGAATTAGGAATGCTCGAGCATATTCGAGTATATCCAAGCACTTAGTAAGTAGCATCGTGTGGAAAACTTATAATACATTGATTCTTTTTTAGCTTGCATGAGTGGATATAAATGTAGAGTTTCAGGGGGAATCTCAAGATTGAAAACGGTTTGTGGAAAATAATAACATGAAAATTGTTTTTTGAGGTTAAATCTGCCTTTGTGTTTGGAATATAGAGGACAAATGTTTTTATGCTTTTATTATAAAGCCGAACATGCAGAATGCCCTTTTGATATAGATGAAACCAATATATAAAGCCTTTAAGGCAAAATGCATTTTAAATGTAACTTTAGAATCGTCTAACCTCACTTTGTCATTTGTGCAGTTGTTAAATTTATAAATTAAGCAAAAGGGCCCCGGCAAGCTGCTATTACGTTATTCTAAAAGGTCTTCAGAGTAAATATTATTGGCTGTTTATGTGATAACTACGTTGGAATATTGAAAACAAGTTTGCGACAGCTTTTATTGTAAAGTTGAACATCTACAATATCCTTTTTTACCAATTTATGGAATTTATAAAACTTTTAATACAAATTAAGTGTAGGATAATCTAACCTCTCTTTCTCATTTATAGATTTTTACAATACCAGGTCAAGGTAATAATTGTATAATTATAATACAGCTAGATTTTCTAAAATTTTATTAGACAGTATTTGTTTCTTATGGGACAACCAGTGTTTAGAATACTGGAAAAAAATGATTTATATCTGTTATTATAAACTTTAATATTCACAAAGAGTGGTAATTTTTAATTTATACTTTAAAGTAGTAATTTCATAATTATATTAATGAATTTCGTAAAAAGCCCTTTAAGTACATAAACATACATTACTCGGTTTATGTGGAGTATGGAGAACAATTTCTCTACAGATTTCATTGTATAGTTTATTAATTTATGCATTTTATGAAGGGTTTAATTCAAAATACATTTTAAATCAATTTTAGAATATTTAGCGCTTAGTTGTTATGTTTATATTTTCGGTTTAAAGTTATAATTGTAATTTAGCAAACTACTAGATTTCTCAGAAGGTCAGTTTTTGTATTTACAATTATTTAAAGTCGTACTTGCTAATTCAAAATTGAACAAGCTGTTGTTAGATTTTCTAAAGGTTCTTAAAATATTCCTATTGAGTTACTCTTTGTTTATGTGACAACTACTAACCTTGTAGTATTCAGAAAATAATGCTGCTGGATTAATTGTAAACCTGAACATGTAAAGTAGCCTTTTGATGCAGTTTTTATAAAATATTTAATTGAAAATACATTTTCAGAAAATTTTGCCATTCACAATAATTGTATAATAATATTTTCTAAAAGATCCTTGACGTACTGAAACCCATATTAGTTACTGTTTGAATATCCAGAACAAATTTTTTACAACGTTAGTTTTAAACATCCTAATCATCCCTTTGATTATACATTTACCAGTTTATAAAGGCTTTCATTCAAAATACATTTTAAACATAACTGTAGAACAATCTAACCTCGCTTTTTATTTATGTAATTTTCACATTTGCATTTATGGTTTAATTATAATTCAACCAGCTACTATTACAATACTAAAATATGTAGAAGCTACCAGAAATTAAATTTACCCTTTCTTTATGAGACAACCACCATCAAGTATCTAGAAGATACTTT
>JABXWE010008434.1:0-14337 GCA_014611495.1 Limonius californicus | reverse complement strand
GAAATATTCTTATTTTATTTGTACAAATACGCAGGTAATATTAAATGTCTACTTCGAAGCGAATTTAGCTAAACTTCAAATATAAGCCACGCGAACAAGGTATCAAATAAGTAAATAAGGTATCTTATTAGGGACCTCGGTGGAGCAGTGCGAATACGCACTGGCACTCTAGGTCGCCGCACCCCCTGAAGTAATGCGAAAGCGGTTCCGGGGGGGGGGTGTAACGGTAGTATGAATGAAAGTTTATTTTATTAATTAATGAAAACAATATAAATTCATGATAATCAATAATTTACAACGTAATAATGAAAATATAGCAAAATACTTCCTTAGAGAGAGAGATAGGTAAGGTGTATGTTTAGAAATTGCGACCTTCGGTGCCTTCGTAAGGCTTTAAAAACATGTTACAAGGAAACAGAAATAGGGAAAATTTAGTGCCTTTTGCTATGTATCCAGTTTGGAACAGGGACACTTTGATGATAAATATATAATTATTTTTAGTAGGTATTACGAGTTTTTTCTACATCAATATGAAGAAGACAAACTATAAATTTGATAAAAACCTTTTCGCAAATTAGTCTTAAATTGCTTAAATCTTGCACTGTAACACAATACTTGTGTCTTAAATCTTGAGCATCATCCAAACTTTGCTTGTAATGATTTTCAATTTTCTTAAGTTGTTCTTGTAAGAGTGCTATAAGAATGTCTCGGCTGGAAAGCGATTGTTCAGCTTCTTGCAGGAGTCGCTGGTAATGTTCTACTTGGTCATTTTGTGGCCAAGAGGGATTATTACAAAGGTTTCCTCCAGGACATCTCGATGGTGCGTGTTTTAGAAGAGTATGAGGACTCTATAAATTTGGTCTATAATAAGTTGCTTAATAATTAGGTACGTTTTAAAAATTTCAACCTTTAATTGCTTACGTGATGCACTTGAACCACTTGATACACTATCCGATTCAGTGTCGTTATTTTTTCCTAGTGGAGTAGAGGCTAAGTATTCTTCCAATTTGTAAGACCCTATTTCAAAAATAAAAATTATAGCAAATATTTCATAGGTACTTGTAGCCGTTGCAAAACTATTAAATGTAGTTTATGTACACTTTTAACATGCCTAATCAACAAGCAAGTTCCGGTTAGACTGGTAGGACATCTCGAATGCACAAAAAATGTAATTTAATATTATTAGAAAACGCAACAAAATTCTTTTTTTCTGCTACTAAATTTTGATCCGTGCGGAGCGAAGAGACAATTTTATATTTGTCTACCCTAGGTATTGTATTCGGCCGAAGAGATGGCACGAAAGAGGAATGCGGCTTAAGGCATCCATTCGAGAAAATTCTCCTGCTTGACAACGGAATCCCTGCTTCACTGTTCCGCATAAAAATGATTATTTCGCATTGAGAATATGCTGCACTAAATTATAGTACGAAATAATACAAAAGTGAAAACAACAGCAAGGTTGAATTTGATTGATTGAACGATGTCAAAATACAACTAAAATTTTAATGCTTATGTTTGGACACCCCCGTTATATTAGTAAATGGTTTCAAAGCAGGTAGTAGATGCTGCAAAGTGTTTAGTGTTTTCGTTTCCTCCTAAGAAGGAAACTACAAACTACAAACCCCTCATTCCATCTCGCCGGCCAAGGATAATACCTAAATTGACTGAACTAATTCGTACGAAAATTGACGAGCACGGCCTTATCGTGTTGGATAGCTATGAGGTAGGATTTGAGGTCAAAATAAAGCGCCAAAAACAGCGCCTGCTCAAAGCTGATTTCAAAAACTTAGTTTTCTTTAAAAGAACAGATCTACACTAACTAAAACTCATTGAATAGCTTTTTGGAAATAGAATACCCTAACGATCAAACATTTGTAATTACTGACTTACAGAATTATATTTTCATAGTAATTAAAATTTCCAGAAAATATGTTTTAACTTAGATTAGGATCTATACATCAATTTTTACATTCACATGATTTAATAATTTTTGATTAAACTAGTTTTAGTTAATCTGTTTTTAAACCATGTTTCCCATTAAATTAAGTGAAAACCGTTCTTTATACTGTTCTTTGTGCGACATTTCGTCACGAAGAAACGATATACATAATAAACACTTTGGTTTTTATCTAATTTCTTGAAAAGCTATACAAACTAAAATTTCTGGAATATCCCTTTTGAAAATAGAATACCACAGCGACCATAATTTTCTAATTATATACTTATATTATAACAAAGTTGTTAAAAATTCCGATTAGGATATTTTAACGTAGGTTTTTTGGATAAAGAGAGTGAGGGTGAGGGATTAACAGGTTCACAAGCACTTAAACCTCAAAAAGAGGAGCGAATTATGTTACCTCTATGGCAAATGCAACTTCTGGTTTTTCAAATTCAAGCACATCGATGAATTTGAGATAAATTCCCAAATGTGTGTTGCGATTCTCAACCATCTCGGACCAGAATTCCCCCAACATGGGTCCTCTGATTTGCGCGAATTCAGGGCAGCCGTACAGAAGATGCCCAGCCATCTGGACCTCTAGCTGATTCTCATGATACTAGTGGATCATCAACTAGCCCCATCCTGGGCATGTGCTTATTTAGTGAGAAGTACCCGGAGAGTATTTTTGCGGAATAAAGCAGTTTTCCCCGTGAGCAAAATCTTGCCATTATTTGCGAGGGGCCTGCAACGGCCATCACTACTTGTCCGTATTTTTCTGTTTCGACCCATCGGTTCCAATGACGTCTTTGGGTTTTTTGATTAACTATGGTTGTATAGGAGGGTGGACCAGGGAGCAATTAGTGGTTTGGGACCCCTAAGAGCCTGTTCTGAGCCTTGTCTCGCCAGGGCATCAGCCTTCTCATCATCACATATTCCTGCATGCCCTTTTACCCAAATGAGTTGTAGGACATTGTTACCAAATGCTAGCTGGAACTCGAGTACCATACCTGAAACAATATTGTAGTTACCCAGGGTCAGGTCTTCCGAGAAGATACTTGCTCCTGAACACTCTACTTTTTTGGATCCATCAATGAAGATAGATGTGCCAGGTTAGACTGTAGCTTGGTGTTCCTGGGAACTTTGAAGTGTTTCTTGGAGATATATTTGTACAGAGGGAGTCTCCTACTGCCCCAATAACAGACGTTCTGTCACGTGGTGTCTCTTTCCAGTGCTTTTATAATTCCATAAACCTTTTTCCTGCGACTTTGGAGCGCTCTCAGTACTGTCTCCTCCATGTAGATGTATAGTTGAGAGAGGCTCTAGAGCTGCAGATGGTGTGGAGTATATCGCACCCGTGATACTCAAACACGCCAGTCCCTGTAAGAGATCACGTTAGCCGTAGCAGCTCGGTAGCTTTCCTGACTTTGGATAACCAAACATGCAAAGCAAAGCATGGGCCTCATTACAGCAATGTATAACCACGGGACAGCCTTTCGTAAATGCCCTTAAAATTTGTCTAGCACACGATGACGCTGCACAAAAGGCGACACTTACTTTTCCATTTTGTGTTTTGCTTAGTTAAGTTTTTTATCAATTACGATCCCCAGGTATTTCACTTTGCCTGAAAAGGTTAGAAAGGTTTGTAAAACCGTTGGAATTCTAGGTTTTCTAACGTGTTTATTTTCGATGTGTTGTAGATAACAATTAGCAGATATGCCGGAAGAATGAAAATGGCGTGAGAGTAAGTGTCCAGTGACACATACTCCAGAAAACGTTTGACAAGCATAGCATAATCAATATTACATTACTGTTATTTGTTTATTTGTTTTGATTGGGGGAGATCTACGATGTCGTTTTCCAAGCATTTCTATGCGCGCAGGCCATATTTGGCGCATTGTACACGCTCACTACGAATTTTGCCTATCTGGAGTAGTTCCAACTCCAGTAGCGGCTTTTACCCACCAGAAAAATTTCAGCAGTTAGGATCGAACCCGCATGCTTTGGATTTATAGACAAGTGCGCTCACCACAAGGATCACGGTCAACTGTTACTTAAAATGTATGTGTTAACTGGAATCCAGGCGATCACAGTTTTCCTCTCTTTTAACCGAGGAAGAGCGGTAGAGCGTTTATCTTTCATTCGGGAAGTCTTGGATTCGAACCCCCGGGCCGTCTGTCCTGACTTAGGTTTTTCGTTGTTTTCCTGAATCATACAGGTAAATGCTGGGACAGTACCATCCACTAAATTCCATTATCCAATTTTCCTGGTCTTTCCCATCCTTACATCCCCATTACTGGCTGAAGAAGGGCTTAGAGTTCCGGTGCAGAACCCGCCTGACCCCTATAGCGGATCGCCCCCTTGTGGGTAATGAACGTACGTTGATTTTTCTTTCCTCTCTTTTATCAACATAGTTTAACGTAGTATGGGATCTGTACCTGTTTCTACTTTCATATAAATATCGACTTTGAGTAAACTAGTGTTAGTGTATATCTGTTTTTTAAGTAACAAAGTTTTTCATGAAATGTAAATTATGCGACTTTCTTCCCAGCGCTATTTTTGAGACGGTATTTTTGATACGATATTTTGACACCCAATCCAACAAAACGACGATTGTTAAAAATGGTTATATACGGTAAAATCCGTACTCCCACATTGAAGGTCAATGTTCCTCTTGTATATGAACCACTAATGCGTGAATGCATTAAAAACTGGAACAATATAATTCATAAAGGCTGTTCATGTCATCTGACTTAACGTGTTTTGAGGTAGGGGACATTATGACTCTCTTATGTTATAAAATTTAATCAAATTGTATAGGATCTTTAGCAAAACGATGTTTTGGAATACAATTATTGCTTAATTTTGAGTATTATACTTACCCACTGTAGTTGAATAAATAATTTCAGTTATATTGTTTAGAAAATTTGTCTACTCACGACCATAAGGCACGCTTCACCGGACAACCGGAAAGCAATTTTTTATCGGTAAACTACAATTTTACCTAACTGCTCTTCGTCATCCTCTTCATATAGGCTTAGATCAGTCATTTTTAGGGTATTAATTATCTTAGCTAGCCCATCGCTGCTGACACTGTCACCTACAATTTAAAAAAAATATTGCAATGGCTGTCAAATTATCTGTTATTATTCTTTTATTTTTGTTTTTATATATTTTTGGCAGCACTTAAATTATAAATTAAACTAAATTGAAATGACTAAGAAAAAAAAGGTAAAACCCTTTAAACCTTTCAAGATACCTAGGTACCTGCCTGGGCAAGTTCATAAAAGAGTATTAGTTTCCGATTTACTAGAATACAATAAGCACAGATATAACGTAAGTAGTTAACCTCTTTTCAACACAATAAATCACTGTAGATTGTAATATTAATAATACCTCGTTTGGATTTTCCAATATTTCCAAAAACAATCTCTGTAGTGGTTGGTTTCAAACATAAAGATAACAGGAACCTTCTTTATATTTGATATTACACTAGTAGCCGAACATATTTACCGTGGATTGATATTACTGAATATGATCTTAAGCATATCTTATACAGGGTGTCCCACCTCGATTGCGTAGTACTTCACCAGGGTATTCTTGGTTAAAAATCAAGCAAAACAGTCCTATTAAACATATTTATACGAGTTTGTAACGGCATGTCATCAAATATTGCTTTCAATTCGTTTTGTACGTATGCAACTTCTGTCCTACTAATTGGTCTCCTATTACTCCAGCGGAAACGTTGATATAAAAGCGTCTTTGATGACGTGCCTCAACGATTGCATGGGAATGTTCATCGTTCCATATATAGCTCTTGTGGCGTGTGGGCAAGGGTCGTCTCCGAGGCTGGTTTTAATGCCAATAACTCATTATTGCTTATTGACTGGAACTTCTTTAATTATTTAGGTTTTTACTGCAAAACCCAGGGTAGATGATAAACCACTTCTAATGAATCCGACCTACTATGTGAATTCTCAAAGAATGTTAAATGATGCTATACGATTAAAAGAAATTGACAAAGGTAATAAGGATATGATAAAAAAAATTAATATTATTAACAGGATGGGGGTAAGTTGCATGTAGTTAGTTTTCTTTAAATTATTTTTTTCAATTTTAGGGCAGAGTGGATTCCTTTAATCCTATAGCCTACGCACGTCATTCGAAGTGGAGAGCACATGAGTTAAAAATGAAAGTAGTTGCTGAAAATAATAAAAACATCTACGACAGACTTATTCGAGTTGTAAGTAATGCCTAATCAAATAGGATCTTCCTGAAACAATATTCTAATATTATCGATATTTTGAGTTTGTGTAATTGCTTATAATTTGTAGCAGTCCATTTATTGTACTAAAGATATGGAAAAATTTTGGGAACACGTTGTAGAAAAGCTACATTATTCTTGCAAATTTCCAATAGCATTCCTAGAACAGAAAACTTTAGATCAAATATTACGAGAACAACCATCGATAAGTGGTGTTAGTCTAGCACGGACAGTTGACAGACCTAAGTAAATAATTATCCACTTTCCTTTTTCCATAAGCAAACTTACTTATTCGATTTATTGTAGATGTTTCATGGATTTTCGAGTAAAAGAAGGTGTTTACCTTGGCAGAATTGTAATAGAATTATATCACGACTATGTTCCTGTGACTGTTCAAAATTTCTTATCAATATGTTGCCATAAAAATAATTTAACATATAGAAATTGCTTAGTCCTTCGAGCTGTCCCTGGA
This sequence comes from Limonius californicus, assembly GCA_014611495.1. NCBI lineage: Eukaryota > Metazoa > Arthropoda > Insecta > Coleoptera > Elateridae > Limonius > Limonius californicus. The sequence goes on along the minus strand of JABXWE010008434.1, from coordinate 7,665 downwards.
GAATTTATAGAAACTGGAGATATTACGAAAGGGAATGGTAAAGGTGGAACTTCTATATATGGAGAAACTTTTGCAGAAGAAAATCATAAATTGAAACACACTAAAGCAGGCAAGTTTAATAAAACTGAATAACTGAGCAGTCATGGGCGCCACAGAAATATTGCCAGGGTGCCTGCTCGCCAGCGCTTGCTCGCCGAACAGATGCTCGACAAGCAATTTATTCTTTTAAAGTAAAATATTATCTGTAGGCGTTTAGCTGGTAGTAATTCTCAAAATCGGACATGCCTCTAAGGAATGTTAATAATCGAAGATCACACACTCACAAATACACGTAGATATACACATTTTGAAAATCAACTTTTTTGGATTTTTGAGGTATAAACGAATATAGGTATCCTTAAAATATCTTCTTCTTCTTCTCTAATCCTTAGTGCCCTTTCGGGCGTCGGATGGCGGTCTCTAGTCCTGTACCCATTTTTTCCATCTTTTCCTGTCCCTCGCTATTGTTTTCAATTCCTCCATTGTCACTCCCCTTTCTGCCCCTATTTCTTCGATTTGTTCCATCCATTTTCTTCTGGGCCTGCCTCTTTGTTTTTTGGTTGGTTTCCCCACTTCCATTATTCATCTTGTTATTCTGTTGGGTTCCATTCTTACTATGTGTGTGTACCAGTTTATTTGCTTTATTTTTGTTATCTCCATTATTGGTTCCTGTTTAGTTATCTCTCTTATGTCTTCATTTTTTATTCTGTCCCACTTAGATTTTCCAAAATCTATTAAACAATAATACTTGCCTTATACCTATGGTATTTGAAAATAAAAGTAAAGGTTTAATTATGGATCAGAAGATGTGGAAAATTATTTTACGAACGAAGGTGCCTAACAAAATATAAACTACTTCTTCTGCGTTGGTGTTATACGAGGGAAGCCTTTTAAGTTTTTACAAAAACTAGGAAAGAAAAAATGTTTGGAACAAACTGTTTTATTGCGTTTTAAAATATTCGCCTTTAAGATTTATACACTTTTGCATGCGTTCAAACCAATTCTCGGAACATTTTTTCCACTCTGTGAAGTTCGTATCTCAAAAACATGGTCTTTGAAGGCTTTAACAGCTTCTTGAGGTGATGAAAATCGCTGTCCACGCATTTTTTGTTTGACATTCGGGAACACAAAGAAGTCGTTATGCGATAAATTAGGTGAATACGGACAATGAGACATTAATTCGATATTTTTCTCCATCAAATAATCAATTGAACGACGTGCTGTGTGAGAGCTGGCATTGTCATGATGAGGAATGATGCGACGTTTTCGGCTGTTTTTCCTGATTTCGTCGATGACTTCCGACAAACAAATTGTTGTATACCATTTAGCGTTAACTGTTCTTCGATCATCTAAATTCTAAAGGAATGGTTTCCGGTTCATACGAATATATCCAAGTTTCGTCACCTGTTACGATGTTGTATACGGATTTTGCAGTTCCTCGGTTGATTTTTTTAAGTATTTCCTTATACCAATTAACACGAGCCTTTTTTGAGCTTCGGTCAAATTATGCGAAATCCATCGGGAACAGGTCTTTTTCATGCAAAGTCGAATGTACTGCAGTCTTCGATGTGCCTAAGGATGCTTCTATCTCACTGTAAGTCGCATGCCAATCTTCTTCAATCATGTTGCGCACAGTGTTACGGGTCAAACGAGCTTTTTCGTCGACCTGCAGCAGGATAAGTGGAAAAAGGCCTACAGCTTAACTCAAAGGAGTGGGGGTGGTTCACGGGAACCGCATACGGAAGGGAAATCTTCCTAGTTGTGTACAGGGTAGGTCAAAATTAACGGGCGCCACCTTCCTAATCACAGCAGATTACCAGTTCTCGTGGAAGCCCGAGAAGCCAGCAGTTTACAGGAATCGGACTCACCTTTATTCTGTCACCTCCTATATATATATATATATATATAAAGCTTGCAAAAGTTCATGCACACAAAGATAAAAAATACACAAAATAAAAGATATGGTAAATTTCAAGACAAATATAATTCAACTTCTTTTAGATTACTGACATGATACAAAAAATATAACGATTACATTGAAAATGGTAATATTTATGGTTAATTAATACAAGATTATAATACCGAAAAAGGCTCGCCGTCGGTGGCTTGCGATATTTAATTTCTTAGAGCCGATCTACGCAGTCAGTGGCGTCGGAGTTTACAATTTAATACAATTTATGAATGCACTTTACAGTTAACCAAAAGAAGAAAGAACAACTGACGACTGAAGGTCGCTTTACGTCACATTTAAAAAAACGGTTCAGCACTTGAAACTTGAAAATTACGATCGGAAAAAGTTTTCACCGCACAATTAGATTTTCTCCTACCTTAGTGTTGTTCGGTAGGGAGCAGGGAGAGGCACAACTTGCGTGTTCCTAAGATCTTCGGGAAGCGGGAAAAATTCGCTGGTATACCCCTGAAGATTGGATCGAATGGAGATAACGCTACGGCCAGGGCTTCTTCGACGTCGAGAGAGAAGAGACGGGAACTTCAGGTGTCAAGATCTCCGCCGCTGTACGGGAGGATCATTTAAAACGGCTCCTCGGGTGATAGCTGATAGATTTTACTGAATTACTTTTTGCAAAAAGCTGACACTCTACTAATATCTTTAATCCTACACAAGTTGAAGAGATGGGATACTCCGCCTTCGGCGTCGTGTCCCAAACTTCCATTCTCACAAAATAAAATGTCACTTTTAGCACTTATATCATAAATAACTATTTTTAAACTCTCATTGTAAACAAACAACTCAGTCAATTTCTAAGCTGCCACTGTTTTCACAATAACAAATGTCTAAATATTAAGAAAATAGTAATGACACATCTCAATAGCGTCACCTAGTGGTCGTTTGTAAAACCTTAGAAGGCTGCCCTCGTACTTAGTACTGCGAGCAAATTGGCTGTCGAGCAAACAGATGGCAAGTAACTCTCTTCGCCTCACTGGTCTAGTGGTTAGCGCATTTGCCTTTCGATCCGAGAGATGCGGGATCGATTTTTCTACCGGGGAAAAATCTGAAAATGCGCCTTCTGTCGAATAAGAAGTAAAGCCGTACGTCCCGTGGCACTGCGATGTGTGACACGTTAAAAATCACTAGATTTGAATACTACCAAACCTGTTCCACAATTCACATAAAATATAATTACAATCACACCACTTTGCGTTGAACTTAGACTCTACTAGTCCAACAATTGGCCAAACCATCATACAAACCTCTCCCTCCCTGTCTAGTTTACCATCTTTCATCATTATCAACCCACATGTATATTTATTATAATAATTTTTTATTATACAGCGAGAATCCGATCCGAGTTCTATCTACGGGAAAATATACCATATGAAGACACAATGCGATTCGTTCCGTATAGCGATATATAAAAATGACTTTGAGGCCAGTAACCCGCCCCTAGACTTAGCGCAGCTGTTGACAACGAAATTTAATGAGAAATCTAACACCAGATTTAGTGCATTTCGCGTAACTCCTCCCAGCGAGCAATTGCCAATGAAGCTGTCGTAGCGAGCAAACTGCGGCGACCAGTAGAGCACGAGACTAACTGATCTAAAAACCGTTGTGTTCGTATTTAAGATAATTTATAGTGGCGAATCCAAGTCATTATTCTTAGGGGGATGATCATTAAAGGAAATTAATAATATATATTTGTTTCACAAGAATTGAACATACAATAATTAAAAATTTTATAGAACAAAATCCGAAATTTGGAGTTCTGGGGGTAATTACACTCCACCCAACTCAACCCCCCTCACACCTTGTATCCACGCGGACTTAATGACCAGTAACAAATTAACAATCTTAAATACTTTCAATTTAAAGTTACCTACTCTGTCAAAAACTTTTAATCAAAAATTTTTATTTAAGTTTTAATCTTAGAGATTTAATGTATTCTTTCTCAATTCACAAATTAGAATGGAATTATTTTTCAAAGTAAAGTCAGTATAAACTACAACAAACTACCATGAATGTAAACATAAATATAAGTACGTTTTATTTCTGTTCTGCTACACGGTTTTACCTGCGCAAAACTATATATATATATATATATATATATATATATGTATATTTTGTAATTAAAAGAATAGGGACAAAGGAGGAGCTGGTAACTTTTATCATCGGGGCGCCAAGGCCCCTACTTGTAGGCGCCCATGTGTGTTTGTAGTACCTACCTACTCATCTGATACAAAGAAACAAGAAAAATAAAATGAATGTTGCAAAAAGTACTACCGTTGTAAGCTTTGATATATTTGGTTAATTCGCTACGTGTGTTTATTTTTTTTACTGAATATTTTTTAGGAGTTTTATCAATGATTCGAGTGGGAAACAAAGCAAATAATTCACAGTTCAGTATAACACTTGCTAAAATGGAGAAGCTGGATGGTAACAGAGTAGTTTTCGGAAACGTTATAAGAGGCAACGAAACCTTGTGCAAGATAAGCGATTTAGGACGCAAGTTCGGAAGACCTGTTGTTCCAATTCTTATTCATGATTCTGGAAAGTTTATAAAAGGTCGAACTCCTGCACATATAAGAAATTTTAAATATTGTTAATGTAGTGTAACTTTTAAATTTGGCGCGATTAACGGGGATATTATAGTATTTCTGTTGGTAGTACTTATTGGGCGATGTTTTAATATGGCGCAATAGAATACATATTTGTCAACCTATTTGTGATTGCTGTTTTATTTAATAATAAACCGTGTGTTGGCTATTTACTGTTTGTTGGTTATTGTAATTTAGTGATCTGTAGACGCCTGAAGCTTCAAAATGCTGTATTTAGAAGATTATTTGGAAAGTAAGTGCATTGTTTTGGTTTTATTTGGTGTGCTTTTGAAGCGGGAAATTTGAATATTTAATTTTTTTTTAGTGATTGAACATCTCCCACAGGAGTTAAGAGACCGATTTTCAGAAATGCGGGAAATGGATATGTCTGTTCAAAGTAAGTTGTGTTATGTGAGAATGTAGTTTTTACAGTAAAATAACTATGCGCACACATTGAATTATTCCTGCACGTACGGTTCGTTTAATATTACTTAGCCCTGGTTATTATGGTTATAAATTCTTATTTATGAATGAAAGAAGTAGTGTCAGCGACATCCTTTTGTAAGTTTTTAAAACTTTTTATAAAGAGTTTTAAAAATAATAATGTTGCAAATTCTAATGAAGGTAATTACTTTTCAGAACTTGTAGCTGCAAAATTGAATATGGTTTAGCATCAATTATGTTACGTGTATCTTGTAGACTATTTTAGACTACAGATTTATAATTATTTGTAAAAGTTTGTATGGTAATATTCTAGAGAACTCCTAGCTCGGCTACTGGACTGTCTCGGGCACCTAAGCTGGTTGCGTGCCACAAATATATTGGCAGCTTGTAAATTGAGTTCTTAAAATTGATGCCATTACAAATATGAATTCAATTATTAATTAAATAGTTATTGAAATCGAAAGAGCAGTATATGAGAAATATATAATATAATAAAAAAACTCGTTCTTCATAAATTATAAAAGCAACTGCGTTCTTCTGTCTTATTAGTTTACTTATCAGTGATAATTTGATAATTTGGAACTTGTGGATGGGAGTCTCAAGGACTTATAATCTTTCTTGGCTCCCAGAAACTCAAATGAGTATATATTATTTATAATTTTAAGAGACTTTGTTCCCTGGGTGCCACTGGAATCCGTATTGTCAAAAGAATTCCTATTTTTATTCTATTTTCTAAAGGTTCTAACGCATCATTTTGTAGGTTTTTATAGTCATAGCAACCTTATTTAAAATGTCGAAAAATGCTACTGAAAATTTTTAAAATTACATTCAGATAGAATATATATAATCTAGAACCTGCCTACCATTAGCTGTAAGGCACTAATTCTATTCTGCAACATCAATAGTTGTTTTCAGACTTTCGAGGTGCTTGGTAGAGAGAAATTATCTTCATAGGTTTTTTTTTAAGGAACATCAGTACATTGTTTCTAAATTTATCACGGAGTCATGATTCAAATAGTTTAAGGTTTTATCGATTCTACACTATTCAGTTTTGAACAAATTTATCATGACTTCGCGCAGACTATGAAGCTAATTAGATCTAATTAAATGAAGAAGATTATTCAAATTTATTATATATTTATATATATGAATATAATTTGAAGTAGTGTACAGGATAATCACTTGCAAAAAGCATAATTACTCCAGATTATTAAAACATCCCGTGTACTGTATTATAATTTAAAAATTTCTTATAGTAGCTGTCATTTGACGAAAGGCATTACATGTAAGGTTTATAGTTAATACGATATAAGAGAATACTTTATGATTACAAATGGGTTTCATGTGAAAACTAATTGTATTTGCATCTTTAAAACAGTATTCAAGGGTGTTTCCACTTATCGAAATTCAAATAAACGAAAATAATTTTTGTGTTTTCTTAATATTGACATTGATTTATCAGAAAGTAATTTAATTGGTTGATTCTGTTGGCACTCTTTTATTCTAATACCTACATGCTTATATGAAGTTTTAGCAGTAAGGCAATTTATTTAATATTTCGAAAAACGTACACAAGATTATTCGTGGCCGCAACGTATATTAGCGATCATATAAATAAATTTTCTCCACTCCTCTTCTTCGCTATAATTGATGCTTGAGCTTGCGGGAGCCCCATCTCTTCTATATCTTTTCTATATTTTGATTCCATGTTGTCTTTGGTCTTCCTCTATTTTTCTTTTCTTGTCTTCTAGCTTCCCAAACTCTTTTGACTGGTCTCTCCTCATTCATTTGCTTAAGGTGTTCATATCATCATAATTGGCAGTCCTCAATCCGCTTTAATACTGGTTACACTTTTGACTGCTCTCTGATGCTGTCATTTCTAAAGCGATCTCTTCTTGTTACTCCTTAACACTCTCCTTAGATACTTCATCTCCATACTTTGTATCTTCTTCTTGAGTCTCTTTGTTAGGACCCAGCTTTCACATCCTAAAGTTAAGACAGGTATAAACACCAGTGGCGGTTCGTGAGTTAAGAAAGAGGGTGGGCACAAGAAAAAACTTACCTATTTTTTGTACATAAAATTCATTCTCCTATTTTTCATGCTGGAAAACACGTCTATGACTTTGTTGTCAAAATCCGTATCTATACTTATTGAATTATTGAATTAAACACACACCTTGTATAACCACTTTAATCACGTCTAAGTGCACATGTGTACATTACATTCTTACCGAACATAGATATTCTAAAATGTGTCAGAACGACCAACTTAGCCAACTTAACCTAACCAGCATTGCTAATTACATATACTAAATACACCACACTCCTCCCCTCATTTACAAACATAATCCTGCAAATACGAAGGAGGCTTCTTTGCTCTTTGAGAACGTTGGCACCCCCCGGTTCTAGCACGTTCTGTACTCGCTGCGTTGTCTTGCACTTCAGGAATTATACTTGGGCTACTGATTGCTTCTGAGCTCACCCCACTGTCTTGAGGATGTGAGTTGACCTCAGAGGACACAGCAATATTGCTTGTTGTAGGCTCAACTATTAAATCACTAACTGGAGGCAACCCCTGTACATTTGTACTCGGTTGGTCACCTAGTTTTGTTGAATTCCTACTATATGCTG
>JABXWE010008432.1:0-13247 GCA_014611495.1 Limonius californicus | reverse complement strand
TTGATAATTTTTAGTTTACTAATTGTCTTGTAAGTAGCCTTTGGACCTCCTCTCAAATTTCAAACAAATGCTATCAAGACATTTTTTGTTTTAAGATGGCAATCGTCAGTTAAAGTCACTTTTACCAAAAATTGATTTAAAATCTGTTCGGAAACTGTTTATTGAGACAAGTTATCTTTAGCCATCAAGTTTTTTTTTGTTATCGATTGTGTCAGTTACGAGTGTTTTAAACTTGAAAATTGAATCGCCCAGGAAATTTATCAGTAGAGGAGGAGGCAATAACAGCATTAACTTTGCTGAATGAGAGATACTCGATGGGTTATGTTCCTAATGTGATAGGAAGAAATCATTCCAGCATAAGTCGCATGGCTACACGATTTAACGAGACAGGATCTCACATTCGAAGGTCAGGGCAAGGGCAAAAACGACGTACCAATCGAAGGGATGAGCATTTTCTTAGGCAATCCGTTCTAAAAAACAGGAGAATCACTAGGACTGTGCTAAAAAATTGAGCTTGTAGCTGTTCGCAATCTTGTGATATCGTCTCGAACAGTCAGAAGACGTTTAAATGAAGCTAGACTAAACAGCAGAAGATCGGCAAAGAAACCATTGCTCACCAGAGAGCACAAAGTTCAAAGATTACGTTTTGCCAGAAATCATCAACACTGGACTGTTAATGATTGGAAGACGGTTTTATTCTCAGATGAAACGTGGGTTAGCCTCATATCTCCTGAGGGACGTGAGCGTGTCTGGAGGAGATGAGGAGAGAGATTTGCAAGATGCAGTATCTCTCCAAGGGCCTCGTTTGGTGGTGACTCTGTAATGTTTTGGGGGGGAATCTGCTTCAATGGTAGCACAGAGTTGGTCCCTATAAGTGCAAAGTCCACGAATGCGGATTATTATCTGGAAAACATCGTAGTTGAACATGAAATGCCATTTGCTCCTTTTGTGGGACCCAATTTTTTATTCATGCAAGATAATGCTCGTCCCCACGTGGATAGATAGGTTATCGACTACTTGAATGCTATTGCTATTCCATTAATGGATTGGCCACCTAATAGTCCCGATTTAAATGCTATAGAACATCTATGAGATGCTTTAAAAAAACGTTCGGTGTCGTATACCCGCTACCAGCCAACCACAATGAACTGGTTTATGCAGTAATTGCGGAATGGGAGAGTATCCTCCATTATTGAAAATCTAATCTCCAGCATGCCAAGGCGTATGAATGCGGTAATTAGGAGTAGAGAAGGACATACACAGTATTAACATTGCATTGAATCCATTAATTCTGTAGTTTTCGATTTTTTTTGTTTTCATGTTTCATGCGTTTTCAACTAAAAAGTTCTTAAATTAAAAATGTAAGGTCATGTTTTGCTGATTTCTTTCGCAAACGATTACACAAACCTAATTTATAAGCTTTCATGTAATTTTCATTATAATTTTAATTATATAAGTTTAATAATGTGGTGCATTAATTTTGTCCAAGAGTTTAGATAATTTGGAATTAACAACTGCATCTAATACTCAATTTCCTTTTTCAAATACTATAACTATTTTCCATTGAGTAAACCCATTAAAAATTTTCCAAATTAATAGTGGCTACCAATGACTTTGATAAATAAAAGTCATTTTCAATGATAATAATTGCTTTTAGCTGTGGAAGACACAGGTAGCCACTATTTTTAAGCATTATTTGATTAAGTTTATGAAAAACAGTTGTAGAATTTGAAGAAGCAAATCGTGAATTACATATAGTTTGCACACACAATAAATTCTCTAATTACTATTTTGCTTTAAAATAATTAGGGAAGTCAATATTCATAACCTTCTAACTTTGCTTGGCAGTCCTGTCTCAAATCTGAATCTACATACATAATGTGTGCACATTTTAACTATACATCTCTTCATTTGTATCTAGTTCTTACAAATCAAATTTTGAATATACACAAAAACATCTGTTAATGATGCTTTCTACCCTCAAATGGTTTATTTTAATTTTACTCCATATGATAACTATGCAACCTATTATTAAAAACAAACAAAATAGCAGATTCTTGATTAGTCCAATAATAATTAGTATCTTATTAAATAAAACAGAGTAGAAACTAAATATACTAAAACTAATGCAAATACACTGTTAGGCCCTGCAATTAAAATGGAAGTGCAACAAACCGTTCATCGTACGTATTGATGTAAAAGATGTTATTCCCCATTTTCCAATTGTTCCAGTGGACCTTGCAGCAATGGGGCAGTTACTATTTTCTTTCAAAAGTTTTTCAAACTGCAAATTTGTCTGACAGTTGGCTCGACGATACTTTCCATATCCTCGAGACATGATTCCTCTTTCATCTGAAAGTGTGCAGTAAGTGTTAGGAAAACACAGGGATATAAGGTCAGAGTAGTAATATCTCATAAAAAGGAATGGAATTAAATACATAATAATATAATGGCGTTTTTTAAATTTTGTAAGGTTAAGAGAAATTTTGATACAACTCTTCATTTTAGATCTTTGCTTAAATATTACATCGTACTAATTTAATACTTACGTATAGTTTGTTGCAGTCAAAGCATTATAATTATGCAATATTAAATTAATAATCTCTTATTTGTAATAATGTGACAACACAGTACACATATAATACCAGAATATCGGAAATTGTGTCATTTTTCACATCTTATTTTGCTGCTATTATGCTGCTTAAGATGCAAATACAATTAACAATTATTTCTTTAATACGTATTCGGCAAAGTGTCACACTTAAACCACGTTAATATTTTCAATACATAAACTATACGCCAGTTCTGTAAACTGCATCCATATTGTGTTTTGGTCGTAGTTCATTATTTGCACCACTTCTGTTATGTTGCTTTACCTTACGTTACGTTACGACAGTTACATCCATGGTTACGCTAACCGTTTCTAGGCATATTTTGTTGTCGCATTAGTTGGCTACCAGTTACCGTTTATACCAAAATCACAACTTCTCCGAAACATTGGAGTCTATTAGGAGGGTGTTAAGCAGCTTGAGTCTAATTTGCCATACATAAGATGTATTTCAGGGAAGAGCTTGCCCCTCAAAATGTCCGGTAAATTCTATAGCAAATATGCTACTTATGGCGTTTTCTTATTCTATCTGTTAAAAGCAGTTGAAGAAACTTACGGTTGCTCAGATTTTTTCCTGCTGTTTGATTTCACAGAGTATTTACTCCAAAGAAACTAGGCCGTAGATGTAATAGAAATAAATCCAGTAATCAAATCACATATGAGGCCAGGTCAGAAATTTTGGAGTCAATATTTTCACTGTTAACCTCACCAGGTCAGGTTTTCTGTGACAAGCTTCTCAAATAGAATCGAAAATAAACGTAGGAAAATTGTTTATAAAATATGCATTCTACAGAGTTTAGACGTCAAATGGAAATGTGTCACTTCCTGAAGCAGTAAATACCTATTCTATTTCTTCTCAAATAATCGTAGCTCGCCCACCTTGAGATAGTGTGTTTTTGATGGCTGACAAATTTGTATGTTAGGTTTATGTAATATAAAAAGAGAATGTTCTATTATATTAGTAACTTATAATATAAACATAACACATTTCTAATGTAGGTTATGCCAGATATTCATCAGGCTTGTTTAGCTGACATCACATGTAGTAGGGATTTTTAACATGTCACACATCGCAGTGTTACGGTACCTACGGTTTTACACCTTATCCTACAAAAGGTGCAGTTTCAGATTTTTCCTAACTAGAAAAAACTCACCGATTTCAGCCAGGATCGAACCCACGCCCCTTGTATCTTGTATAGGCAAGTGCGTTAACCACTAGAGTCTAGTGACTAGACCACAGAGCCTGACTATTATTATTGTTACTCACATTAGTGAAAATCATATGTACAGTTATAGTGAAAATACAGCATGTAGGTACATAGATAAAGACCTTGATTCATGATTTTTACATAATTCTAAAAACTATCTCTTTATTAGAGAAATAGTTGCTTAGCTAAGTTACTGCTGGTTATACTAAACAACTACAATTATTGGTTCTAGAGTGTTAGCATTGTCCCGATTTTAAGAAAATTGGAAAAAATGTAATATTGCATTATGTTCTTAAAGGATGTATACTTTCTAATAAGGCGAAAAAATTTCACTAATATAAGATTATATAATATATTATACACGAAGGTTGATTTCATACTATTTTTCACTATGTCGGAAATATTTTTATTTCAAAAACAATTTGCCGATCATTTTTATAGTGCATTACAAAATTGGGTATGTTACCCACTAAATAAAAAAAAAGTATGTGGAAAGGGTACATGTTGTAGCTACGATGACAAAAAAATTACAAAAAATTATTGGCTAACGCAAAATACTTCACACATCGCAGTGGCACGGGACCTACGGCTTTGCTTCTTATCCGACAGAAGGCGCATTTTCAGATTTTTCCCCGAGCATGGTAACGCACCAACACGGTAACCCGCAGAGTCGGCCCTGTTGTGCATTGCACAAACTAACTTAGCCTTGTCTCGCACCAAAAGCGATGGGCCAGGGCCACTAAGGCCTGTGAAAGCTTCATAATAATAATAATAATAAAATAAAAAACAATAATTTCACCAACATTACTGTTAGTAAATATATCTAGAAGCACAGATTTTAATTGTGTATTTTTGCCTCCACTCTCCATCAAGACAGCTTGAATAGCTTTATCTATTAAAGATCTTCAACAACACGTATAAAATCGATCAAGATTTTTCAAGCAATTCAAACTCCCACTTCTACCAAGTCCGAAAGATTTTAAGAATCATAGATACAGAATGGTCGTAATCTCTGCGAATGTTATGTTATGCATTCTGAAATACGTATTTTGCATTCTAAAGTAATAAATAATTCGTAATATTGGTAACACTTTTTGACATCTATCAAACTGATACTAACTTGTTAACCTTATTTAGATAAAATCAGAGGATATAGCAGTGGCATACTAAAAACTTTTAAACTTAAGTATTTATGCTACTATATTGCAATGTAAAGACAAATTTTACGAATTCCTGCAATCGACGCTACTGATTTCTTGATTGTTATCACATAACCAAACTTTATATATATATATATATATATACATGGAATTTTTCTTTTAGTATACATTGTCTATGTATACTTTTAAAAAGAACACACAATTACGCCTATTATATAGGCAACCAACTATACAGAAACCTAGAAAACAGAAGCACACGTCACTGTAGTTGTGAATTATTTTAATATGAAGGTTATGTTCGATGCGGTGTTTATATTAAATAGGTAAATCAAAATGAGTGGAACAACAACGACGATTATTATTGTAAAACAATAAATATCAATAACAGAAAACGGAATTGAAAATAAAAACAACAGTTACAAGTATTCGAAATGGCCACCTTGTACTTCTAAACAATAACCTAAGCGGTGTTGAAAAGCACGTACAGCATTCGCAAGAAAGTCAGGATTCAAGCTATTGCATTCGGTACGTATGCGATCTTTTAAGTCATCAATACTTTGTATACATTTTTGATTTCAGGTATGCCCAAGCAAAGAAGTCATTGGACGACAAATCTGCAGAACGCGGGGGCCACGGTACGGAACCGAATCTTCCTATCTAATGTCCTGGAAACCTGTCGTTTAGAAAGTTTCTTATAGCATTCGTGGAACGCGGAGGGGCTCCATCCACCTGAAACCACGGGCCATCGATGTTTAAGTTTTCTGTTGCCGAAATGATGTCGTTCCTTAATAGCTTTAAAAGTTTGGCTGCATTAAGATCCCCACCAATAAAGTATGGACCGATAAGCTTATTTTCAACTATTCCTAGCCATACGTTAACTTTCCCAGTGTATTGACTGTGAGTTAAGTTTTGTAAATGGCAGTTAGTGCAGGATCAATATCTAAGGAATACGATTAGCAGGATAATGGATAGTGGATAGACGTGGAATTATAATACACACCGAAAATTTTGTGAATTGACTTTTCCATTTATTGTGAAAGTTGCTTCATCACTAAAAACTATCTTATTTAAAATGTATTTATGTTCATTTAGCAAATTAAAGAATGTTTCAGAAAAGATTGTTCTTTTTTCTTTGTCTTCATCGAATAGTTCTTCGTGATTAGAAAATTTGTAGGATTTAAATTTAAATTCTTTTAGTGTTATAAATACTGAGGTTTTAGAAACATGAAAATGTTTTTCTATTTCTCCTAGTAATACTATGGGGTTTTCTTCAACGTAGCATAAAATAACATATTTAATTTCATTTCTTCGGTTAAAATGTAATTACTTTTAGTTCTTATTTTATGGGAATTTATTACGCATCCCCCTGATTTAAATTTTCTAACAATTGTTTGTATGGTTCGAATACAAGGAATAGGTCTTTATGGATGTTTTGCTAAAAATAAGTCTCTCGCAGTTCTTAAGCTGTTACCATTCTGATGCCACATTAGAATTTCCACTTTTTCGTCTTTACTGTACATGGTTGTATAAAAAAACGCATAAGACACTAAATAAAGACTAATTTTATTTTTTAACATTGAATTAATTTGATTGTGTTGGCCACAGCATGCTTTAGTTTTCTGTATAGTTGGTTGCCTATATAATAAGCGTAATTGACGCGTTCTTTTTAAAAGTATACATAGACAATGTATACTAAAAAGAAAAATTCCCTGTATATATGACATTTATTTCACTTCATATATTACCAAATTAGTGAAATCAATAATGATCACAGCGCCTTCCATGGTCCACTTCGACCGCAAAGCTACAATGGTTCAGCTGTATGTACTAGTTATCGGATACAGGTCTTAATATATTACCAGCCACTGGGTAGTATCAGTTTACAAAATTCTCCTTACAATTTTGTGCGGTATATGCGCGGGAATCTGTTGTTTGATGCGCTATGACTATATCAAATAACCGCGACGTGTAGGTGTAAATGTACAGTGTAAATACCAAGACCAGTACAGTAAACAACATTATTGGTGCACTAATCTCTAACAGTAACAGAATGAATAAATCACTTTGTGCCATTATTTTTATTGCAGTAATTTTAAATATAGTAGAATGCCACAATAAATATTCAAAAGATGCTAATGTGGGCGATACAGAGAATGTAACACCCCCTTCCTTAAAAACTTTAGAAAAACCATTTCGAATGGCAAAACTTAATAAACTGTGGACTAAAGCTCAGTTGGTGAGTCTTAAGCGTTTACCATTGTTTTAAAATAATAGTTTTATATAGTAAGTAAGGCAACGAACAGCATAATGAATTTAAATTGTAGCGTCTATCAGAACCTAAGTTGAAGTCTTTATTCGGAGAGCTGAAGTTGCATGACAAGGAAGAAATAACATGGAAACGTTTAAAATCGGAAGGAAAGGACAAAGAAGGCTTAAAAGAAGCAGAGTTACGTACAAAACTATTGAATATAATGAACATGTATGGTTTGTTGGAACATTTTGAAGATGTTTCAGAGCGTACAAAAAATCCCGATAATAACATTTTCAATGAGGCGTCTGATGATCATATCAATAAAAGTTTGTTCAAAGATAAAAAACTGAATAAGTTATGGTCGAAAGCAGAAACGGCAGGATTTACATCTCAAGAATTGCAAGCACTGCGAGAAGAGTTTAAACATCATCAAGATAAAGTTGATGAATATTATTCAATTCTTAAAGATGCCAAAGAAGGATCTGATGACCATGACGAAAGTATGTATATATTGTACAATAGGTTATTTAAAGTAAAAACTGCTTGAATAATGTTTTTAGATTCCATTGATGAAAAGTTAGAACGATTTAATTCTCTCAATGCGGAAGAACCACAGCCAAATAAGGATTATTTAGATAAAGTGAACCTTCTTAGAGAGAAGCACCGAGATTTACGTGAAGGTTATGATCGCCTACATCGATTAGCAGCTAAAGGTCCTAACAGTAAGGAATTTGTTGAGCCTAAGGTTCAAGGTCTGTGGAAAATTGCATTGGACAGTGATTTTGGTATTGAGGAACTAGAGTCACTTCGGGTTGAGCTATTGCATTATGAAAACAGGCTTTTAAAACTACGACATTGGCAAGCACAAGCTGCTTTGAATGAACAAAAGCATAAAGAAAAAGAGAGAATGGCTGGTGCTAAAAGTGATGGCATATTACTTCTCGAAGATAATATTAAAAAGCAAGCAAGAAAAGTCGAAAAAATGCATTTAGATTTGGAAACTAGAATTATGCAGAAACATATCGAATTGTAAATTCTGTATAGTTTTAAATACTCATTGTAAAAATTGCATGTTTTGTAAGCTTTTGTTACTTGTTAATGTGATATGAAGATATGTATCGTGTATATGAAAGAAACAATTTTTTTTATAAGCGTCAGGTATTTTATTACTATTATCTATAAAAATTTAATTAACAATAGACTTTATGTATATACATTACATTGACATTGTACAAAACATACATTATAGTACATCTCAACTACATACTAAAAGATACTACAGCAGTAGATATCTGTGCCAATTTTTTTTATTATAAGTCTTCGGTCTTCAGGTAAATTTATATACTTAATTGTGTTTATATGCAATACAGAAGCAGCTGTATATAATGTTAAATTTAGGGAATTTTTTTGATACAGATGTCTGATTTTCCAATACTTTATATATTAGTAAACATACTATTAAAACGGTGGTACAGAAGGAGGAGGTTGGCTACTCTGAGTTGGTACAGTTATCTCATTAGTGCTACTATCAAAATCATTCTGAAATTCTTGAATTATTGTAAATGTTGCATTCTTTAATTTTTGAGATAATATTTGTTTTATTTGTAGGCTTTGAAAAGCAACGTTTTCATCTTCAAAATTTTCCATGACTTGCTGATATAAATAGTTCATTGACTGTTTGAGTTTTTTAGCAAACAAATTTGCCTTTATATTTTTACCCTCAAGCTCGCTCTTTAAAGTTTCGACATTTTCATTTAACATCTTGATAGTGGCTTCTGAATTTTGGTCTTTGCTACTATCTTGCTCAATTATTTTTAATTTATCCAAGTTGCTTTGTTGATCAGCTACGGTCTCTCTTAAATTATTAATTATTTGTTGTGCTTCTTCCAAATTCTCATGAACTATTTTGTTTTCACCAATTTGTTGTTCTAAGGTATTTGTATGCTTTTTCAAGAACTCAATTGTGTGTTCTTGCTCCAACATTGTTTGATTTAGTTCTGAATTTTGTTGCCTTAATTTACTAATAATCTCTTTATCTTCAATGGCAGATTCTTGAAATTTAGTATGCTGCTCTTGTAGACTGTTTATAATTTTTTTATTTTCTTCCAGTTCTCTTACCCTTTCTAAAATTTTCAGTTCTAATTCATTCGTTTCCCCTGTTGCAGGTGGGCCCACCTGCCCACCTTTATTCATATTTGATAGTACTGTATCTAATTTTGCTGAAAGTTGGGACATATTCATTCTCATTTCACAGTTGTGTGTTCGATTTTCTGCTATGAATACATGTAAGGAATCTGATAAAGGCAATGTCTGTGGCTGTGCCAACATCATTTGAGTGGGAATATTCTGTATATATTGACTATGCATTGGATTTACTAATGGGGTTGGTAAGTTTTGCTTTATAGTAGAAGCAGGTATTAATTGTCCATTAACCATTACATATTCGGGTACAGAAACTGTCTGAATATTTAATGGTTGGTTGCTTACAGTTTTTACCTTATCCAATGGAATATACTCTCCATTAACAAACACAAATTTCTGTCGTTTCTTTACTGGTTTCCTATTCGGCATTTGTTCATCCGTTTCAGAATCACTATGGTCGGAAGACTTGCTTGGTGTATTTCCTGGCAAAATAGACTGACCCATTTTTGCCATGCGTGTCAAAATATTGGCCTTTGTTTGATTGGTAGAATTATCTGAAGTTGAATCGCTATCTTTGTCTTTTCCCCCAGCGGTTGTATTCTTTACATTGCCTTCCATTCTAGATTTATTGGTTAAGGACGTATCACATGAATCAATCGTTTTATTATATACTACTTTACCATTGTGAGACTTAATTTTTTCAACAAAATCATCAAGTTCTTTACTATTCTCAAAATGTACTGACCACTCTTGCTTTTTTTCATCACAGAAATAGCAAAAATTATTGCTTTGCACGGTAAATGTAAAATCTAAATTTAGTTTAGACCTAGTAATAATTTCTTGCTTAGATTTGTAAATTATTATTTCATATGCTTTTAGAGATGGATTTCCAATTATGGCAAGACCACATTTTCCGTGAGGTGTGTGGTTTTTATCAGATCTAAAATGAAAACATATGTACTTCTAAATGTATCCACTCATCTTTGTAATTATGTGATGTTTTTACTATTCATTAACATTATGTAGAAAGTTACGTACAATTTGAATACGTCTACAAATTTAGAACACATAACTGAGCTCTGGGGAACTGGTTTCGATACGATTTTGGGCGTTTCTTGTCCACTCATTTTTGGTTGTTTTGGAGCTGTATACACCAAACTTGCATTGGTATCCTGTTTAGGAATCATGGATGTGCCAAACAAGGAAGCCAGATTTGAGCTGAAAGTTACAAAAATCATTTGAAACGCTGAACATTTATAATTTAACCGCTTACGTTGACGTTGTGTTAAAAAATTCGTCATCTTCGGGATTCGAAAACATGTTTGATTTAATTCACACGTAAATGGTATTAAGAATGATATTAGGCTAGTTCGGTAAAAGTATAGATAAATTTGGTGGAATGCGCTTAGCACAGAATGAAAACATAACCTTGTCATTTAAATAACAGTAAAACATAATTTTTGTAGACAAGTTTGTCGCACATCGAATCTTCGATGTCGCCAACTTAGCAGGAATAATAACCATGCGAAACCAAAACAATTTGTCTAGCGCTCCTGTAAAATATTAATTATAGGTGTAAATATGGTAAAGGTGTGTGTACACGGTGCAATTACAATCCACTCAGTTATAACAACCTCTGGAAGTACCTACAAGTATTTTTGCATTATATCCGGGAAACGTATATACAGTATACTATAATGTACGTAATTGTACGTTTCTACTATAATGATTATAGTATCAAAACTTAAAATAACTACGTTTATCAATAGCAAACATATATTAGCAACATAAAAAATGTTTAATTAGCCAATATTTATCACAAAAAAGAACCAAAAACATAAATACACATACTTCATATTAATTACGGCATTCTACCGTTTTTCGGCTTAGTAAGTAGTTGATCATTAGTTGTTTCTGTAACTTTAAATCTATGGAACTAACAATTTACTCACTACAAGTATTATGTAAAAAAAAAACTGCGTAAACCGTTCCAATTCCAGAAAAATGTCTTAGGTACATTTAAGGATTATCTGAAGTACACTGTTAAATTTTTTTGTGGTTTGTGGAACGAAAAGCAAAAGTATCGCTGGTATTTAGTAACTTGTAGTGCTCAGTATTTCTTCAGTAACGAAGAAAATTTTGTTAACAGATTTAAAACTTTGTATTGCAAGTGGAGGGAATATTGATTACTTAAAATGTCCATAAAGTACATATGAAGTTCTGTACAGGACCAAATTTTAAAAAAAGTCAATAGACTTTGAAAAATTATTAGTTTAGTATAAAACTAATATTTAAAAAATAAGGCTTACTAATAAAAATTTTGTAATTTTGGCCATGTCCGGAACTTTGAACCTTTGTTTGGTACCACCTCCACTATCGAAAAATTTGAAGATTTTTAACAGTAGACCACAATTCCAAAAAAAAGTGATAACCAGCTACGTATTTATTCAAGAAAAATTTCGAAGAATAGGCAACCCAACATTACACAAGGAATGTTGAATGTTATGCCAGTGGCGAACAGTAGGATAAGGATTAAGTTAAGTACCTGTGGAGATTATTTGCGGCCACTTTCACTTGTTTACTTGTGTTATTGTATTATCTACATTGTTTGTCTAGCAACTTCTAAAATGATCAGATAGTCACTAAAAATGCAAAGTTTCAATACTTTTATTAGAATTTGACTATTTTTTGTGTACAATTTTAAAATACAAATTTTTAACTACAATTTAAAGTAAACCATTATGAATTTTTCCGATTTCGAAAACTTGTAATACCAGAATATAAAACTGTTAGTGCAGGTTATTACGCAAATACAAAAAAATATATAATTAATTAATAAAATTTTAATTGTATAAACTTTAATATATATATATATATATATATATATATATATATATACGTACAACTGGTTCTGTCGGTAAAAGAGAATGCGTTCGTTAACGTACAATTTGAATACTATATAGTACGTACACTTTAGTAATACATCAACAAATCTTTTGTACAAAATATATAAAACAAGGAGACGCAAAACTAATTCTATGCTATTGTATTTAATCTGCGTTTAAAAACGTTTCTCTAATTGGCAGGTTACGTTTTCTTCTTGGATCCACAAGTTCTGGTAATAATGCCGACATATAAAATTTCTGCAATTTAGGTACCATTTTAGCTTCCCAAAAGATTGAATTTCTATAAATAACTTCAATACACATTCCTATTGGTGACCACACGACAAAATAACACTTATTTTTTTTGCATATACTTAACTGACCCTGTATTTGGAAATAGTAGTCATGGTTTTTCTTTAATTGTAAAATGCCATTTTTAATTTCACAAAATTTAATTTTTTTCTGTAGTGTTGCTTGATATGGAGTAGATTCTCTTGCAACATAAGGACACTTGATTTCTACTAGAGCATCTTCGTCGACTAACCCATCTGGAGACGCTGCTAGAAAAGGAAGATCTGCACTAATAAGCAGTCCACACGGCGATACAATTTTGTTTGTTTCGGTTTCGAAATGCTCTATAGCAAGATGTTCATTTTGTATGCCATAGCGGGTAGCAATATTACCAAAAAAATCTTTGTAAAGAATGTCCTTTACTGCATTGGCACAAGAAGTAGATGATTTCATTTTGCATATTTTTCCAAATCTTGAAGCTGTTAATCTTATCATTCTTTCTTCGTGCCATTTATCATTGCGATGTTGTCCTAGAGTATGTTGAGATACATGTTCAACATTACTACTCAAATTTCGCAAAAAGGTTTCTTTAGCGATTTGGAGGCATTCAGGATCCATATCTGGTATTACATCCCCAGCTTGTGGACCGTAGTCGGAATCCTCTTCAGCAATACACCTTCTCCTTTGGTAACCTTTAACATT
>JABXWE010008431.1:0-57009 GCA_014611495.1 Limonius californicus | reverse complement strand
CTAATCAGTTGGCGTGTTTTTAATCAGTCAAATAATTATAATTATAGCCCCACGTTGGGCGCCAAAAATTGCTATACGTCATTATTCGCCAACCAGCTCAAGCACAAAACTGTTCTCTCAGGGTATCTCTCATGGCTTCGACTCGTATAAAAACAGAAAAAAAAAATAAACGTTCAACAAAAAATTTTACAACACGCGCAAATGTGGAAAACTGTCACCTTGCTTCAATGTTCCTGGAACCAGCCCATCCTTTTCAGCTCCACCGCTTTCACCCAACCTTGCCACGCCAAAACCACTCTTCACCTGCGACGATTAAAACTTCATTTTACTTGATGATACTGTATTTTCCGTTTTTTTTTAAAATACAACTTTTATCTGACATCCACCAAATTACCAATTTTTAAGAACCTTTTTTTAATAAACAAAAAAACCAACTTCCTTTTTTAATTTTCCTTAGCTACCAATCAAAATACAAAGATTATGACAGATGGGATAACTGTCAGCTGTCAAAACCCATTTTTTTTTAAATATTATAAATTTACAAGAAATAACAATAAAACCTTCAAATAGCACCCCCGCCAAATTAGTATCTAAGCCCCCCCATTATAATATCATAGCAATATATATATATTAATTTGTGTTGAGAAAATTCCCTGGTACCTTGACACCTCCACAAGGGCTAATATAGTTACATGGCGTCTTCTCTTATTCTCCGCTTTTATGTCATTTTAATAATTTTCCAAAATCGAATTTTGTTTGGTACCTCTGCAGGTTGGCACCCTGAGGCGGTTGCCTTTTTGCCTCGCCTATCGCGGCGGCCCGGATTTTCCTATAACCAAAAATCGAATGTCTTCTTTATGTTTGATCAGTGTTAACTAATAAAATGTTGAAGTTTACAAAGAAAGAATATGGCCAAAGTTATTGATACCGCAAGTTCTTGTTTTCTTAATTTTATTTAACCGAAGTAATTTTTGTTTGTTGCTAAGTATGTTCTTTTTTAAGTAATATTCATATATTTCGTTTATCATACACCACATTTGACCACCCAACAAATATTTTCATTTTTGTAGACAGAAAAATGATTGTAGGATTGATTGGAGGCGGTGGTTTAACTATATAAACTTTGAAAAACTTACCAAAGGTCCATTGGACTTCCATTGCTGACTTGGTGAAGAACTTATCTCCAAAGATATTCCTCAGCCAAGTTACTTTAGTTCGTTCAAGTTCCTACTGCACATGTCAGCTTAGGTGCCGAAATACGTATTTCGGTGTTCAAAATATTGTTTTAATAATTTTAACTGAAACAGAATCTTTCTTTCTTCTTCTTCAACAACAAGTTCAGTTGTCAGTTAACACCTGCCGCAAAATATTAAAGAAAGACATCCACTTGTATTCCTGCCGTTTGCAGTATGTACAACAATTACACTAAGCTGATTATCCTCAGCGTGTCGAATATTGTCAGTGGTTTCTAAATATCCTCAATGGCGACTTGTTGGAGAAAACTTTTTTCACGCACGAAACCTGGTTTTATTTAGGTGGATATTATAGTAGCGACACCTCTTCAACCTCAAAAAATAAGAATGTGGGCGGCCATTTCAAGGCGTAGAAAGTTTAACCATAATTTTGGTGGTAAAAGTAAGACAAGACAGTTTATTTGTTGAAAAATCATCGAAGATTTTTTCAGGCCCTTTGACTGCAGAAAGGTATCGAGAAAGGATTTTACGGTTCCTTTTTGAAGAGCTTGATGATTATGAACTCAGATTTGGTTTTTTCCAACAAGACACTGCGCACACAACATATGGTACCTTAAATATGATACGAGAATTTTTCAACAGACGGATTATTAGCGGAAACACACCAATACCTTATTCTGCCAGAGCTTGCGACATCACGCCACGCGATTTATTTCTGTGGCCGTATTTAAAGAACTTGTATTGGTAGGTTCGAAGAATTCCACTGTGTCCCTAAATTCCTCGAATCCTAAGGATTGCGCTACTATAGCAACCAGATTTTCCCAGAGGCACGAGCCATGGAATCAACTTTCTCTAAGATGATGTCACGTCCGCTGGGAATGCAAGAAGGGTTTAGAAACGCATCCCATCAATACCAAGACTCCTCCACCGGCACTGCTACATAGGGGTCGATGATATTCTAATTCCAATTCAAGTTGTGCATATTTCGTTATTATTATTTTGTGTTGCCGTTGGTATATTCGTTTATCATTCAATCTTTTATTACACGCACGATGTATAATTATTTAGCACAACAAACGCTAAAAACTCAATTTGCCAGCAGCCAATACATGACCTGAATTCGTTGCAGCATAGAATATTGAAAAAAATTAATGACATTAATTACCATCCGTAGTATATGTTAATAAATGTCAGCAATGGGATTGTGCCTGGGTAAAGCCGGTGAACATTTGTTGTAAATTTTTTGTTTATTGTAATTAATTACAATTAAGTTATTATCATTTGATGATAATTTATTGCTTATTAAAGCTATTTTTAATTGTTTGCATTTGAATGCTTTATTGTCAAATCTGTTTATGAAGGTAGGGTTAGGTACGTTTCGCAATATGTTCACAATGAACTTTTCAGCGACGACTTTGATGTCAAATTTAAAAAAAAACATGTTATTTATTATAGGTATTATACATTTATTATATACAGGGTGTTTAAAAATACGTTCGGATATTTTACCCACTTATAGATAATAAAATAAATAAAAATAATACACATGGGTTCGAAAAATTTACGTAGAGTGGGAGTGCAGAATCGTATTTATCACGTCTGCTATGGAAGTGGATAAAACAATAATTGTTTGAGTTTTTGTAAGTGTCAATATTGTTATTGTTGTTGGAATATGTATAATGTATACCAATGCGAAAATGGCAGATATGCATTTCATGTAAGGCCAATGGTAATTCTTATGAGGCACATGGCTTGTATGCCGAAGCAATTCCGAACCGGGCACTTCCGCGTGACAAATTTTTTATAAATTTGCATCAACGTTTATCCGAAGTTTGCGTATTTAAATCAAGAAACGGTGGTGGTGGTCGGCCTAGATCAGTTTCTACTTCTGAAGCGGAACTTAACATTTTAAGGAGGATTGAAGAAAATCCAGGTATCAGTACTACAAGACTTTCTGCCGAAACAAATATTAATGCTTCCCTAATTTGGAAAATGTTACGTGAGGAGCAATTATACCCAAAGGGTACAGGCTCTTATTGTGCCTGATTATGCTGCACGTCTGGTATTTTGCCGATGGGCACTGACAAGAGTTACGAAAAACGCAAACTTTGTTAGTGAAATCTTATTTACGAAGCTAGTTTCACAAGAAATGGCATTTTTAATTTCCCCAACAGCCATGTTTGGTCAGATGAAAACCCGCATGCTATTATTGAATCGAATCATCAACAACGATTTTCAATAGGTTTGGCTTGGTGTTTTTAGAGATCATATGACAGGACCTTTCATTCTTCCGAACCGTTTGACTGGCCAATTGTATCTTGACTTTTTGCTTAATGCCTTGCCATTATTGTTAGAAAACGTACACCTCATTCATAGAATGAATATGTGATTGATGCACGATGGAGCTCCTGCACATTTTTCAATCATGGTCAGAAATTTCATAAACGAAATAGGGCGAGGGGTTCCAGTTGTGTGACCGCCTAGATCTCCTGACCTCAATCTGCTCGACTTTTGTATTTGGAGGTATTTAAAGTCGTTAGTTTATTCAAGCCCTGTGGATAATTTAAACGAATTGCGAAAACGAATAGAACATGCCTGCCAGTCTGTTCGTACGAATCCGGGAATCTTTGAAAGAATGCGGCGTTCATTTTTACGGAGATGCGAAGGATGTGTACAAATGGAAGAAAGACATATAGGACATCTACTTTAATTATTTGTATGTAAAATGTTTTATTTGCACGGCTATTTGGTTTAATGGGAGGGGAACTTATTGAAATAAAGCAATATTTATTTTCTTACAAAAACGCCATATCTCTAAAACGGTTGATTTTCGAACCCATATTTATTACGACTTTTTTGTTTGTATTGATGAGATCTATAAGTGGGTAAAATATCCGAACGTATTTTTGATGATATTAAGTGGAGTTACATACGAAGAAAGGGCTAGAGCAGGAGTAGGGTGTATAGTACATAAAAATGTACCAAAGCTCCCTACGAAATGGGAAGGCAAGTCCGAAAGGATAATGAAAATTGAACTGACAGTGGGAGGAAATAGCAGATTAAATGTAGTAATACTGTATGGCCCAAATGAAGATGACAGAGCAGAAGCCAAAGACAAATTCTGGGAAGATACATCGGAAATAGTGGAGAGTTGCATATGAAGAATTTTGGTACTAGGCGACTTAAATGGTAGAGTCGGCATTAAAGATGGCAGAACAAGCGATGTAATAGGAGTATACGGAGAAGTAATGAGGAATAATAATGGGTATAGAAGCATCGATTTCTGAGTGCAAAATAACCTACTAGTAATGAATACATTTTCCCAACGTAAGGATTCTCATAAATTCACGAGAGAAGTGCCAAGCAAAGAAGAAAAAGCCATAATAGATTATGTACTGGCCAGTAGAAAGTATACAAGGGAAGTAAGAGCTGTTAGAGTTAAGAGGGGACTTGAGATAAATAGTGACCACTATCTCCTAAAAATGGAAACGACGATAGGACGCCAGGAAAGTGAAATTAAGAATAATAAGGAAGACTTACGAAAATGCAATAACAAAGAAATAATAAGGGCGTATAGATTAGCAAATAGAGAAGTAGCTCATGAGTGCAGCAAAAAAGTTGGGAAATTGATAAGCAAGGCGAAACCACTTGAAAATTGTAATGTTGAGGAGATATGGGAAATCTTCAGAAATTCCCTAATCAGTGCGGGCAAATAGAACCAAAAAGCAAACGGCCTGGTGGAATAACAATGTAAAGAGAGAAGTAAAGCTAAAGAAAGAAAAATGGAATGCATATCTACGAAGTAGAAACAACGATACATAGCAAGACTACAAAGTGCAAAGAGAAAAAGTCAAAGAAGTAGTACTAGAAGCAAAACGGGCATGTTGGAAGGAGTTTGGAAGGAAAATGGAAGCTGATTTCCATACAAACCAAAAGTTGTTCTACAAGACACTGAAACATTTAAGAACAAAGGGTAAAATGGAAGAAATTAAGCAAATTAAGGACGAAAACGGAGCAATACTAATAAGCGGGGAAGATATAATAGAAAGATGGAGAGGATATTTTAAAAATTTACTGAAAGAGGAGAAAAATGAAGGAAACTATGTAAGAATGCACAATATAGAAGATATAAAACAAGAAGGAGAGCACATACAGTCGAATGATATCAAGGAAGCCATAAATAAGCTTAACAAGGGAAAGGCCGCAGGGTATGATAACATTACTGGTGAAATGCTGAAAAACTTGGGCGAAAATGGAGTGCAAATGCTAACAAAAAAAGACTGGGAGACTGGCGTCATTGGGCCAATAATCAAGAAGGGAGATAGAAGAGAATGCAATAACTATCGAGGTATCATACTTCTGAGTACAGTATCCAAAGTATATGAGCGAATTGTGGAAAGCAAGTTAATACGGGAATTGGAACCACAACTCGAACAGTCACAAAGCGGGTTCAGGAAAGGCAAGAGTATACAAGACCACATATTTACAATTAAGCAGATGACTGAAGGTGTAAGGAATACTGGTATGGAAATATAGCAAGCCTTTATCGATTTAGAAAAGGCATTCCATAAAGTTTCAAGAGCATTCATAGAAGAAAGTCTAATAAAAAGGAAAATAGACACGAAGTTAATAAGAGCAATAATGAGCATGCATAAAAATAACATGAACATTGTCAGAACAGACAATATGCAATCACGCGAGTTTCCAGTAAATGAAGGCGCACGGCAAGGAGGGGCCCAACGTTATTTAACTTGGTCATGGACGATGTAATGAAAGGAACTAGAACCAGAACATCTAAATTAAACGTGGGATATAGAAACTTACAACCAGTCTGGATAAGTGAATGTGCGTTTGCAGATGACCTGGCTATACTTGCAAGAAATGAAAGAGAACTAACGAAGAATTTAGACATATGGAATGAAAAGCTAACAGAAAAGAAGCTTAATATAAATGTAGAAGAAACAAAAATTATGGTTAGCGGGAATTCAGAGGTGCAAGTAAACATCAAATTAAATGGAAAAGAAATAGAACAAGTAGAAACCTTTAAATACTTGGGAATACAGTTAGATAGCAAGAGAAATTACGAAGTAGAGGTAAATAGTAGAATTGAGAGTGCATCAAGGGTGCACCACAATCTTAGAACCAGTTTCCTAGAGAAGAGAGAAGTCTCGGTAAAAACGAAAATGAGTATATACAAATCAGTGTTTATAGGTATAAACTATCTTATAATATCTTAACCTTTGGATGTGAAAGTTGGGTACTGACGAAGAGACTCAAGAGTAAAATTCAAAGTATGGAGATGAAATATTTAAGGAAAGTGATAGGAGTCACAAGAAGGGAGCATATTAGAAATGACAGTATCAGAGAGCAGATAAAAGTGCAACCAGTAACAAAGAGAATAGAGCACTACCAACTGCGATGGTATGGACATCTTAAGAGAATGAACGAGGAGAGAATAGTGAAAAGAGTGTGGGAAGCGAAGGGACAAGAAAGGAGAAGCAGAGGAAGGCCAAAGACAACGTGCAATCAAATTATAGAGAAGTTTATCGAAGCCAGAGGGCTCACGAAGGTACAAGCATCAATCATGGCGAAGAAAAAGAAAGAGTGGAGAAAATTTATTAATAGGGGTAGAAATGAATGAATATGTAATATAGTATATTATTATGTAGGAAATGTAAAATACGAAATGTAACACCTTACACCTTAGGGTAAAAAGTTACTGATTCTGGATTCTGGATTATAGAGGAGGGTGAGATAACCTCACAACACTTAGGCCTCAATGTGGGCCCATTGTGTGTCCTCCGTGCATCGGCCCTCACTCTGCTAATCCTCAAGCCATCCAACCCTGTTGATGAACCTGAGGATGTCAGCAGGTGGGGTGGTGCTGATACTGGCCATGCTAGGCCAGAAGTCCCCCAACATGGATCCTCTGATAGGAGCAAGCGCAGGGCAGTGACATAGTACATGCTCCGCCGTTTCCTCCTCAAGATTACATCCGCGACATTCAGGGCTATTTACAAGCCCCATCGTGTGCATATGCTTATTTAGTCGGCAGTGTCCCGTTAGGATACCGATAAATTTTCTCAGGTTAGATCTGGATAACTGTAGGCAGTACTTGGCAATCCGTTTAGACGGTGAGGCAAGAGCTGCTCTCGCTTGCCGGCAGCCTCGTAGAGTGACCCATCTGCGAGTATGACTGCGTAGGGTTTCGTCTTGTGTGATGGTATTGAGGGTGGATGTGGAGGGTGTCAACATAGGTTCCGGGCCCCATGGGACCTGATCGGAGCCTTGACGCGCCAACTCATCCGCCTTCTCATTTCCATAATTCCCGTCATGCCCTTTGACCCAAACGAGTTCAACGACATTATTATTTGAAATCTCTGTCAGTGCTTGGTGACATTGGTCTACCAGCTCCGAAGTAATTTTACAACTCCTAAGTGCTAGCAGAGTCGCCTTGCTGTCAGTGGATATTCGTATATGTTTCCCGCTAATCCCGCGATCAGCGACTGCAATAGCTCCGTGCATTACTCCTACCACTTCCGCCTGGAAGACAGTAGTGAAAGCACCCAGAGGTATACTTGTGTGGAGATCAAGGTCCTCAGAAAAGATTCCTGAGCCAGATCCTTGCTTTGTCTTTGATCCGTCTGTATAGATAGATACTTCCGGTCTGGGTGCTTCTGGCGCATCCATCAGTATACGGAAAGGGCTCCCAAAAACAAATTTGGGGGGTATGTGGTCAGCCCTCGCACCCAGGAGTGGTGTCTTATCGACAGCCTCTCCCAGGATGCGGGTATGTCCGCACTCACCGCCTTTCGTGTTCCACAGTCCCAGAGATCGTAGCCTAAGGGCTGCTCTTAGCGCTGACTCCCTCACGAACAAGTCGAGGGGAGGGAGGCAGAGAGCAGCCTCCAAGGCCGCTGTGGGTGTGGATCGCATTGCGCTTGTTACACCGAGGCAGGCAATCCTTTGCACGTGTCCGATGCGTGTAGCTTCTGTTGTTTGTCTGGTTCTGGGCCACCAGACTAGTGCTCCGTAGCATAGCATTGGCCTGATAACGGCCGTATACAGCCATAGGGTGATTTTGGGGGATAAACCCCATGATCTGCCCAATGCCCGTCGGCATTGCCAAAAGGCCATGCAGGCTTTATTGGTTTTAGCCTGAAGGTGTTTTCCCCAGTTCAGCTTTTTGTCAAATATGATTCCCAGGTATTTGACTTCATCTGATAGACTGAGGGGGCTACCAAATAGAAGAGGCGCCCTTAGGACTCCCATCTTCCTCTTTCTCGTGAACAGTACTAGCTCCGTCTTCGTGGGGTTCACTGAGAGGGAGTTTTCTGTGCACCAGTTTTCAACTACTCTGAGGGCCGTCTGCATAAGATTGCAGAGCACTCCCTCGAATTTTCCCGTTAATAGGATGACTAAGTCATCCGCATACCCTATTGTGTAGAAGCCACGGTCATTCAGGCGGCGCAGAAGGCTGTCTACTACTATGTTCCATAGTAGTGGTGATAAAACACCACCCTGTGGACAGCCTTTCCTAACCACGCCTCTGGTTGTGACGTTCCCCACTTTTATTTGGACAGCTCGACATTCCAGCACATGACTCACCCATTCGCTAAGAGCGGGTGGGACCTCGTGCCTCTGAAGAGCAGCTTGTATGCTGTTAAAGGTAGTTTTGTCAAAAGCTCCTTCAATGTCGATGAAAACACCCAGGGTGGACATCCGACTGTCCAACGATCTCTCGATCCGTCTAGCTACAGCGTGTAGTGCGGAGTCGGTAGATCTGCCTGGGATGTACGCATGTTGATTTTCGTGCAGTGGGTGCTCTACCAGTGCCGAATCTTTGATTGCCCTATCACAAAGTCTTTCCAGTGCCTTCAGTAGGAAGGATGTAAGGCTGATAGGTCGATATGATTTGGGTAAGGTGTAGTCGTTACGCCCTGGTTTGGGTATAAATACGACCTTAACTTCTCTCCAGCTTTTTGGCACGTATCTAAGAGTGATGCATGCTCGAAAAATGTTCACCAGGTGGTGGAGTATGATATCCAGCCCCCATTGTATGAGTGCTGGAAATACTCCGTCTAATCCTGGTGATTTGAATGGTAGAAATGATTTGACTGCCCAGGTTACTCTGGCCTCATCCACTATCTGAGCTGCCAGTTCCCTAACCTCCTCTGTTGGAGTTGGGCTGGTATGCTCAGGCCACATAGGGTGTGGAGAAGCTTCGCAGCCTGGGAAGTGAGTTTTTAATAACACCTCTGTGGCCTCGGTGAGGTTGGTTGTCAATGAACCATCTTCACGCTTTAGGCAGCCGAGTTGTTGGAATGGATCCTTTGATATAATTTTCTTTAGCCGAGCTGCTGTTGTTGTGGATTCGATTCCACTACAAAATTTTCTCCATGAAGTTCTTTGTCTTTTGCGTATTTCTCTCTTGTACAGCCTCTGGTGAGCCTTATAGGCTTCCCAGTCGTCTGCACTTCGAGAGTTTTTTGCTCTATTGAATAGCTTGCCTAGCACTGATTTCATCCGGTTGAGTTCTGAGCACCACCACGGCGTTGCTCGACTACCACCAGTTGTTTTCAGTGGACATGCTTGTTCGTAGGATGAGATGAGGGAGTTCCGTAGCGCATCTACGTTGCGTTCAAGTTCTTCAACCTCTCTAATCCTGTACGGGGTCTGAGGAGCATCCAGTCTGTTAGTCAGGAGTTCTATATAGATCAACCTGTCTGTCAGCCTGGGATTTCGATATTGCGTCCTTTCGACTTCGTTAAATTTTAAATTATATATTAACCACCTATGATCTGACGCGGAGGCTATTTGCGACACATGCCAGTCGGTGATTATGTTTGATATATTTAGGGTCGCTAAAGTAATATCTACCACGGTTTGAGATCGGGAGGTGACAAAAGTAGGCTCACTCCCGTTGTTTATTATTTCTAATGTTGTACCTGATAAGTACTCAAGTAGTGACTTACCTCTATTGTTGGTGTCCCTGCTCCCCCATGCAAGATGGTGAGCATTTGCATCACAGCCAATAATGAGGTGTTTGTGGTTTCCTTCACAGTACTCTATTAGATCCATCGTCTCCTTGTTGGGAGGTGGTTCTGGTGAGTCACTTGGAAGGTAAATTGACGCCAGGATGACGTCTTCTTGGCCTCTCCCGGTGTCGAAGCTCGTCAACACGGCCGTAAGGTCTCGTGTGCAGAACTGCGGCAGAAGAGTGGCTTGAATTTGCCGAGGCATGCAGATACACGTCCTCGGTTTTTCTGGGAAGTTGCCTGTAAATACAGTGCTATTAGTATTACTCAGTCCACAGATTCTTGAGTTGACAACCCAAGGTTCTTGAATTAGAGCTATAGTATCCTGCTTACCACTAGTATGGTGGCGTAGGGTTGCCACTGCCGCCCTACAGTGTTGCAGGTTTGCTTGTATGATTTGGAGCTTCTGGGTTGCTAGGGGCGTGAATAGTATTACGCCTCTTTAGCAGCCTCGATCGCTGCCTCTTGCAGTATAGCAGCCAGTTCACTCTCCTCCTTCGTCGCTCCTTGGTCGTCTGAGACTTCCATCGGAGTGGTGTCGGGTGGAACTGGTGCCGTTGGTAGCGGATCTGGAGTTGGTTCTCCAGGCTTCGCTATTTTTATATGCAGGGTGGAGAAGAGGTAGGCCATCCTTCCCTTCCTGCTGTTCAGTATCGCCTCTTCTTCCTGGTTGACGCCGAAAATGAGTAGCCTGCCAAGAGGCTCCTCTTTCACGGCATCATGGAAGATGCACCATCTTTGGACGTTGGCCCATGGGTTTTGTGCCGTCAGTCGCTTAATGACGATCTGGGATTCATCTGGTTTACCAGGTATCCACAGAGTCGCCTTAACAAGTTTCGGCAGTTGGTCTTGTTGCACCACTTTCAGTTCGGCCCCCTCCCATGGAGGTGGGAGGTTGTCGACCGTTCTTCTCAGCCAGTCTACGGAGGTGGCATCTTTGCAGGTGACCCTTAGGATCTGTCCTGCGTAATGCCAACCTCCGAAGGTAGGTGGCTCGACTTCGCTTCCCAAGGTGAACAGATGGGTGTCCAAGGCCTTGGTTAGCTCGTTCTGGATTAACTCCACCTGGTCTTGTGTTAACTTGCCCAGGGGGTTCGGTTTGTTGATGATAGCGACCCGGAGATGTTGCGTAGCAGCATCTTTGTAGTTCGCTACCTTTCTGGTAGGGGCAATCTTCTTGCCCGAGGTGTTCTCTTGCGAGAGTTGTTTTGGCCCTTGGGGTCTGTTCTTCTTCCTGGGATTAACCCCAGGTGAATGACCAGACGACCCATCGGACCTCATTCGCTTCTTAGCATCAGAAGTATTGGGTCTGGATGGACCCGCCTTCTGATTTTTGGCAGGGTCACCTTTGGGCGCACTCTGCCCTCCAGCCCTAGGGTTAGCTGCACTAGCCAGCCCATGGGAGGAGGTTGAGGGACCCTCGGCGACAGTGGTGTCTTTGGGTCTGGCACCAGCCAGCTCCGCAAGACGAGCCTTCCTGCGTCTTTTCTGTTCCGCGCCCGAGATCCTCTTCCTTTTGGGAGGTTCGGTCTCGGTGTGGACTGCTGTGGGGTTCGGGGTGTCCTCGGACGCTCCCTCTTTTGATGGTGTCTCTAAAACATTATCAGACATTGGGGTTAAAGTAAATTCATCTTTCTGGCTCCCCACCCACCACGGAGCCCAACGAGGGGACGCCGAACTTCGGCGCCAGGGCTACCAGATTGATATAGCTCCCAGAGGAGGGTCGCATGCGAGTGAGTGGCCATCAGAACACCAGGTCTGATGGGTTCCCTGCACGTTCCCACACCTCCAAGGAGCTCACCCTGTCGGCGGTCTGACCCGACGACACAGCCGATTGATCGAGTTGGGTTAGGCTCGACCTCCCGTTTAAGTGAAAATCCGAGCCAAAGGGGTGTGTTGCCGGCCTCGCAGATCTGACACCGCTGCAAGGGCAGCTCAACCTCCAGGATCTCTTCATCTCACCTTACGGGTCTCCACGCACGGCACAAACACGCGGGTGAGCAGTTTTGTTCCTTGCTCACAGGGAGGATTTATTTTCGAGGTTTACTCCTCTAGGTCCGCCGCCTTCTGCTTGACAGGGTCACCTCTTGTAGGATGTGGCTCTACACCACGGGCGGGCGGCCTTCCGGTGTGAGAGGCTAAAGGCAACTCAAGTGATTTTACTCAGTTGGTTGCTGTGGTGCGCATCAGCACCAGCTGGGTTGCTAGGTGTTCACTTTCGGGCCGAGGTCTAGGAGTATGATCAAGAGCCCGGTTTAGGGGGAGTGATCAGAGGCTCCAGTGCATCCCGGTTATCCTTTTTAAAGGGCCGGGGGACCATGGTAACTCCCTCAGCGTTCAGATAGCGGTCCTTGACCAGGTTACTGATTATATATATATAGGTATATATATTTTTAAACACCCTGTATATTTACATATAGATTTCGGTTTCTATATTTCTTTTATTAAAGAAACTACCACATTTTTAGTATTTTTTTCTATCTGTCCCTTTCTGGAAAATTATTCAACGACGCCCGTGGCGCCTGCTATTCTTAGAACAACTTCAACTATACCAATAAAAATTATAAGTAACAGAGTCGATTATAATAATAAGTTCAAGAATTTTATAAAACAGGTTTTAAAAGTTATTTACGTTGGGATATTAAATAATAAAACTGATATCAGTTTCAGCCTGTTATTTTTGTATCCTATCTTTGCATAGCTATTTTTAATTAAACATTAATATGTTAAAATAATAACAATGTATGTATATATATATAACGGAACCAGGAAAAGATTTTGTGTCCACATTTTAAACAAGCAAATCAAGCAACATTTGAATTAATTTAAGCAATTTGAAAAACTGGTATTTTGGTTAAGTTCCTGGTTTTCAAATCATCGGGGAAGGACCGCAGACAGTTCCCATAGTGATTTATATATATTTCAGAAAAATTAATTTTTATTTAAATATTGTTTAATTTTATAAAATACGATAAAAAACACATTAGGTAACAAACAACAAACAATTTATGAATTTAAACTTCATAAAACTAAGAAAGAACTTTCTTCTACATTCATCACATTAATATCTTCTGCCAAAAAATATGTTATTTGATTTACATCATCAGTGATTCTCAATAACTAGATATAGTTTGATCTATGTTCGATACAACCACAGCAGGGTAAAGCACTCTGTAGCAAGTTCAAAGTACTCATTGTAAAGTATTTGAAGCCCTTAATACAGCGCTTCAAACACAATAAATAAATGTATTATTTAAAACATACACAATACATCTTTTACATCTTAAAAAATACATATTTCATATAAAAAAGACAAAAGAATCAGTAATTCTAAAAGTAAAAGTATAAATAACTTACACTCTATATCAAGTCCCAAGTACTCATTCTAAAGTATTTGAAACCTTTAAAGTGCTTCAAACATTTTGAAAACTGCAACCAGTGTCTCATCATTTACGACGTAAATGTTATTATTTTATTATTTAAACGTAGTAGGTTTCAAGATAAAAAATGCACATATTCCCTTCCATCAAGTAGAGGAATATTTAATCTCTAAAAAAGTAATACTATGAAACATATAAATAAATGTATTGTTTAAGACAAACACAATACATCTTACATCTTAAAAAATGCATATTTCATGTAAAAATACAAAAGAATCGGTAATTCTAAAAGTAAAAGTATAAATAACTTACACTCTGTATCAAGTCGAAAGTACTCATTGTAAAGTATTTGAAACCTTTTAAATGCTTCAAACATTTTGAAAACTGCAACTAGTATCTTTAAAACTTTATCATTTACGACGTAAATTTTATTGTTTTATTATTTAAGGTAAACATAATAGGCTTCAAGATAAAAAATAAATATATTCCATTCCAAGTAAAAATCTTTAATCTCTAAAATTGTACTACCTCCAAAAGTCCCCCCCCCCCCCTCGTAATAGTAATAATAAAAAACAAATAAATAAATATATTGTTTAAGGTATACACAATACATCTAAAATCTTAAAAAATACAAATTCCATGTAAAGAAGACAAAAGAACCTCTAATTTGAAAGAAATAGATACCTATAACACTTATGTTTATAAGTGAAAACTACCACCATTTGCTTTCAATAATACTAAATTTTCACTAAGTTATTATCAGTTAACGATTGTCTTTTGAGTAAATTAAGACCGGAGGGCTTTGGATGAATTTAAAAAGTGCTTTGAATTACTTTAAAGCGGTGATCGGCAACCCACGGCTCTCCAAAACCTTTCGTGCGGCATAGTTTCATCAAAAAACAATTTTCGTGCGGCCCACGTAATGTTACGTAAAAAACCGCATCATTCCGTTGCTGCGATCTATTTCACCACTTATTTTTGTTGTTACTCGTGTTTTCATTAATATTATTGTTGATGGAATTTTAACCTTTAAGTCGGGATGTCGAAGAATTGTCACACTACACTGGAGGTGGTATATTTTTTATATCACGTTTCCTCCCCGTTTCTCCCTAAAGTAATCAATAAATTTTACTTTTTATCGTTCTTTATTTTAATATTAACTTATTTAAACCGAATAATATAAAATTGAGTAACATGACATGAGCAAAAAATTGAAAATTTTGCAGGGGTTTGCTTCAAAGGCCAATTGTCGGCTGTCACATTTCTGTTGGTTCCTTCTATTGATTTTACTAATCGCAAAACTGATTATTTAATAGTGAATCTGTGACGTGGTGTACTAGAACCTACACAAACCCCAACAACTCGCAGGTACTCATCGGAAGGGTAATGATTGCCATCACGCTCAGCTGACACACTAAATGGAGGGTACATACCTGGAGCCCTGCCACCCCGGCTCCAATTTCGTGGATTGAAAAACATACTACTTCCCAACTTAAGGGTTAAGATATCGTCTTAGGTTTCGTAGCTAAGTTTACAAAAAACCCTTTTCATAGAGTTATTGAATACTCAAGTTGCCCGATCCTTCTGAAAGGTTGCCGACTCCTGATTTAGAGGATTATAAAAATATCTTAAGCGGCCAGCAACTCTTCGTACGAAATTTACAATATAGGCTATATATTTTGTTTAAATATTATGTGGATGTATCTTTATATGTATAATCAAAACCAGGAAAAATGAGGGATGGGGGAAAAATCACACGCGTATGGTTTAAGATTAAAAAGTTAGTCAAATTGGCAACTCAAACATATTTAAAGTTGAAATGGTTGGCGGCAATTTTAAAAGTTATAGTTGCCAATACATTTGACGTTAAAACTGGTTACTCAAGTGGCCCGATCCTTCGAAAAGAGTGCTTCCAGCACTTTTAAAGAATTTTAATTATTTTCTAAAGTAATTGAAATCCTAAGAAAGTGCTTCAATTACTTTAGAAGTAATTGAAGCACTTCAAAAGTGTTTCAATCACTACTCTACTTTGAAGCACTTTACCAAAGCCCTTTACTCAGCTCCGGTTAGAACTGCGTTTTTTTTTGAGTTGCTGATATAAAAATATCATAGTGTAATAACTAGTTTTTTTTTGTCAAAGTCTGGATCTTAAAATAGAATAGTCTAGTTCCAACATAAACTCGTTTCAATTTTATTACGTGATTTACAATGTGTCTCGAAACTTGATCTGAAAAAAGCTAGAGCTTGATAAACTACTTCGATATATAATATTTCACACATTTCCTTCTGCAAAATCATGTACAGTGAGCTACGGTGTCAATAGATACGGTCTATTTTAGCTTATATTGGGTTATACTTTAGTAGTCCTTTAAATCAAAAACATAAGTATAATATTTTGAATTACTTAAAGCAAAATTCCGTGAATATGTTAAATAATAAAGAGGATAAGAAGAAGAAGAGTAAAAGAATTCTAAGCTAAATAGAAACCCTGTATGTAATATATTTGATATAATCAGATATACTACATTTTGGGGATCGGACAAATTTCAGAGGTAGCAAAACCACCAACATTCACTTAGCTCCGCGACAATAATATTTTTTGACTATTATTTCTGTTTGCATATAACTTTACTAATAACGGAAAATTGATTTAAATTGAACTTATTTTAAAGAAATTACTTACAACACCAATTTTTGAAATTAAAATTTGAATTTAAATGTTAACGCCAATTATGACACAACACCCCCTAGAGGAGTTATTTCAAACTGACCTAATAGGAACTAGCGGCAAGGAGTAATAATTATCCTTAATAACATAACCTATGAACTTTCAATGTTAATGTCAACGCTGAAAACTTGTTCCGGTCGTTTCTAATTATACTTTGAATCTCCAAGCAATTCCATTAGTAAAGGTTAGCATTAAATTTATCCTTGCCAATGTAGGTATATTTTTTGTAGTAAATTTTTATCTGTGTATACTTAAAAAACTGATAAATTGCGTGATGTGGCAAAATTGTTTTCAGATTAGATTCGGTCACAATTTTTACATACTCTTATGTTTTTTGTAGCGTTTTATGATCTTTGGTTTACGTACAATCGTCAGAGTAACGAAAATGGCTCTACCTAAGGTAATCTTTGTTCTCGGTGGCCCTGGTGCGGGCAAAGGAACGCAGTGCCAAAGAATAGTAAAGGTATCACTTGTGGGATATGTATTGAACAGAATTATTATACATTTTTTTTATAGGAATTTGGCTTTGTTCATCTCTCAGCTGGGGATCTGCTACGTGAAGAACGGGCAAAACCAGGGTCAGAGTATGGAGAATTAATTGAAAATTTCATTCGCGAAGGAAAAATTGTTCCTGTAGACATAACATGCAGTTTGATTGAGCGTGCAATGCAAGAATCAGATAACAATAAATTTCTCATCGATGGTTTTCCGCGAAACCAGGATAATTTGGATGGTTGGCACCGCAGAGTTGCTAAAAAAGTTAAACTTTTGTTTGTGCTTTACTTTGATTGTCCTCTAGAGGTAATAACTGGTAATATGTATAAAGAATAATAATTCTAGCTGTGTGTTTTGTCTACAGATATGCACTGAAAGATGTTTGTCAAGAGGTGCTGCAGGAAGCGGACGTTCAGATGATAATATAGAAAGCTTGCATAAGCGCTTTAATACGTACGTTTCAGAAACCAAGCCAATAATTGACTTTTATCAAACTAAGAATTTGGTACAGCAAATAGATGCTACTAAGTCAGCAGAGGAGGTTTATGATTCCGTCAAGGTGGCCTTCGATGCCCTTGGTGCTCAGGGTGATATATAAAGCGTTTTGTGTTAAACTACTTCTGTTCTGCACTGCAGACTTGTTCAAATGTAGTTAATATGAGAGCATAAGGTAATTTGAGGCAAGATTGCAATAAGCCATTTAAATTGGTAATGTTACCGTTCCTTAGGTTTACATGTATTGTAAGTAGTTGAAATACGTAACTTTGCTGGGTTTCAAATATTTAGCATTCCATTCACATCCAATGGTAGTTTTATGTTACCATTCCATGACTACATTTAGGAAATTTATTTATTGTACCAGTGCTGTAGAAAATAGGAAAAATGTTGTATTCAGAATTTCTAAATATATGAATGTATCATAAAATCACTGTTTTTGTTTATATTGTAGATTGTATTTTATAAATTTGCAACGATAGTAGCTGATTTGAGTGTCGGTAAGTATTGGTAGAGTGCTCGCTTTCTGAGTAAAACGTCTATTCTGGCTTGGATTCGAAATCTAAACAATATTATGCAGATTTATAAAAATCTTGTCTGCAACCCACCACACACAATTTCCCAATCTGACTTGCAACCATGGGATCTTAATGGTAAAAACCTTTTGTGGAATTTCTGTCGTTCGGAATCAACTTTAAACTGTAGGTCTCCCTTGTTTCTACTTTAGCACTAAGGAGAAACACGTGGCAGAGAAGAGGCCGATGCCCAGCAGTGGGACGAAAAGGCGGTCTATGGAGTATACAGAATGTATTAATCTTCATAATAACTATCGATAGAGCCTCGAAAATCTATACACTGCAAACAGCCTTTCAAAATCACTTTAGCATTAATGCTTGGTTTGGTATTATTGTGTCACCTCTGCAGTGAACTAAATGGTAGTTATTTTGAACAGTTCCTCTCAATTGACAACAAAGCATTAACTGAACAAACATTGTCTAACAAATTTTAAAGGTTCTTCTTCTTCTTCGAGTCATAGAAGATCTCTGCTTAACCTGGGCTTCAAACCACGAGAACAATTCTACTCCAGAAAAAATGTACTAGGCAGAATACCTCACTGGATTGCCATTGCCTTGCGAGGGAGAATGGCCGTTAAAAATCCGATGTACCACTACTGAGAATTGACCCCAGGACTTTC
Organism: Limonius californicus; assembly: GCA_014611495.1. Classification (NCBI taxonomy): domain Eukaryota; kingdom Metazoa; phylum Arthropoda; class Insecta; order Coleoptera; family Elateridae; genus Limonius; species Limonius californicus. The sequence continues at coordinate 38,485 of JABXWE010008431.1, read as the reverse complement.
GGCTTAGAAATCTAATGCGCTAACCTCTAGCCCACTATTAGTTACTAGCTACTAGTTAGTTAGTTTCTTGTTTATGTGTGTTTTTGTTAGGGGAATAGAATTTTACAGACAAAATCAAGTTAAATATTTAAAAAGCATCGTTACGTTAATGTAACTGTTGAGGAAGTTATCAAGAAAGTGATCGCATAGGTGTGACTTCAAAGGGCTGTAACTTTGTAATTAATCGTTTCAAGACCCACGCCCACTGGAACTTTTTTCTTAAAATTACCTAAGAAATTAACTCTTAAAGTTTGTCGGTACAATTTTTAAACAGCCTGTAAACAAGAAGTTTGTGAAAAACCTTATGATTAAGCTTTGACAGAATATATTTCTGTTCGTAATTTACTTTTTTACCCAATATAACAGATCAGTTATTATGTGTAAATCTAGTATTTTTCTATATGTTTGTTCAATAATAAAATTTAAAAATCGTACAAAACAATAATATAATTTATTATTAATTTGATACAACTATTTACAGTATGCAACAACTTGGCAATGGTTAATTCGATGAAGGTTAACTTGAGGACAGTGAAAAATCTAGTTTCAGTTTGCACATTTTCAAAGAAGATTAATAAAACAAGCATAAAAATAACAAGTATATAATGTATACCGATAAAATATATATTCTAAGCATATTTTAACAATCTTTAGAAATCATTCTCAATTTCATAATATATTACAAATTTCGAGTCCGAATCATGACCATTTAAATTTATTAGAAGTTCTGCAATTCCAACATCAATTATTTGTTCAAATTTCAAATAATTGTCTTCAATCTTTGTAAATCAAATTTACCATTTTTTCAACAAAAACGGAAAATACTCGAGAAGAAATAATAACCCCGTTACGTATACATTAATCACATTCGTCAATAAACTAACTTCAGTCATTCAGTGACTATGTGACAGGTGTAACATTAAACATAACCAAATTTCTTAAAAACAATACTCCGTTCAAATTTACAACAGTTCGACGTTTTTAATGCCCGTGGAGTTTTTGTACTTGCGTAGTTGTGTTCGAAGAATATTTCACAATGAGCGAATGTAAGTAAACACTTAATATCTATAGCAATAATTTTACAGAACTACGTTTTCCTCAACAGTAGCAAAAATAAATATTCGTCAACTAGAAGCAGACGCAAAATCGTCTGCAACAAATTCTGTCATTAATATGCTGCAACGACCCGGGCAATTAGAAAAGGTGGAGCAATATAAACGCAGGTTAGTCCGGAAGAAAGCATCAGTTGAGGCGTTATTAAAATCTGCCATGCAAAGTCAATTAGATGGAGTCAGGATTGGCTTAAATCAACTCAATGCTTGTTTGCAGGATGTTAGGGAAGTTGAATTAAGGTACAAGGGGTTGCAAACAATTGAATTATTGTTACATTTGACTTTTGTAGCTTAAAGTCGATGAATAGTTTATTTACTGATGTACCAGCTTTATACAACAAGCTGAGTGAAGTAAGGGATGAAAATATGAGACACTCGCAGTATGTTACAGCAAAGGAAAACCTAAAACACATTTTTACTGTTCCTGAAAGTGTTCAAAAGACAAAGCAGTGGATTAACGAAGGAAAGCTGCTGCATACTCATCAGGTTTGGTTGCATAAAAAATTTATTAATGCATGGAAATTTATGAAAATATTTTTAGTGCTTAAGAGACCTAGAAAATTCACGAGACGACTTGCTTTTTGAATTACATAAATTACCCAATCAGTCAGCTCATGATAAAGCAATGCTGAAAGCCTATTTTGCTGATGTTGAAATGTTATCAGACCTCCTTGAAAAACAACTACGTTTAGTAATGGCACGCACATTGAATACAGTTCGGAAGGAACCAACTGTAATTGTCACAGCTTTGAGAATTATAGAACGGGAGGAAAAAGCTGATGATGAAGCACGCAAGCATGAAAAACAAACAGGATTTATGCCACCAGGTAGGCCTAAGCAGTGGAAAGCCATGGCATTTGAAGTCTTGGAAAGAGCTGTTGCTACTAGAATAGAAGGAACTCAAATTGAAGAAAGGGAGGATGATAAGCTATGGCTAGTAAGGTTCTTGGAATTAATAAGACAGCTTATTTTAGAAGATCTGAGAGTTGTAAAAACACTCTGTGTTCCTTGTTTCCCTCCTAGATACAACATAATTAATAAATATGTGCATATGTACCATGTCTGTTTATCCAAACATGTAAGTGGTTCATAAATTAAAATTACAAAAATTAAAGGTTATATTTGTAGCTACAAGAGGTCATCCAAAATGGCGTGGAAGGTAATGAATACGTGTCCATTTTGGCATGGATATTAAATACCTACAAGGGGGATGACTTGATGGGTCACCCAGATCTTAAACAGCATACAGTTAATTTAGATTCGTTATTACCAAAAGCAGTTTTGACAAATCTGCAAGACCAGTATCTTAAGGTAAGTGATTTTTTTATAAAATCAAGGCTATTTTCTAATTTGTATGTTTACAGAATATGGAGAAAAATTACACGGAATGGATGCAGAACACATTGATATCAGAAAAACAGGAATGGCGTTCTAGTAATCCACCTGAAGAACCTCGTGTTGATAGTTATTTACGTACTGCTGCTCCAGTGATTATATTTCAAATGATAGATCAAAATTTACAAGTTACCAAAACCATAAGGTAAGCATGCCGAGGGTCAAATGCGGTGCCTTGTACTAAAAAGGAAATTTTACACAAAGAAAAAACAAGTTTAACATAAAATTACAGTTTCTCTATATGATATTGCTAGAAAATGAAATACTTCATACATTGAAATTCAATCATACAAAATATGTTTAATTAAACCTTGTCTATTTCTTCTTATGCTAACTATTTTCTGAAAATTTTTGTTCAATCTATTTTTCCGTTGCACTGCCCCTGCTACGACAGAGCATGCTCATAAATTTAATGTCGAAAATGCATCTTTTTCACATGGGATGTATTCATTATCAACAGTTAAATTGTAGCTGATAGTAAATTAGAAGAGTGGTCTGAAGATTTAGGCTTCTTTTTATTTTTAATTTATACAGTGTTCCCAACACATACTTTTCTTTGAACGGATGTTATCTCTTATCCGATTTTCTTAAATATATCGTCAATAACTTTATTAGGTTTAAATAAATCTTTCTTGTACCTTTCTAGTCTTTGACTACTACAAAACGTATTGTTTTTAAGCATCTGTCTTTCTAAACTTGAAATAGTTTTGTTCAGATATTCCCAATTTCATGTTATTATTTTGTTTACTCTGATATCTTGACTTTTTTGTTATCCAAAACATATTATCGGTTACTCCTTTTCTTACGTATTTCATTACGATTATTTATTTCTTCACTTGTTGATCATCATTGGAACTGCTTGTATCAAATTTGGAATTGGAATATTTAAGAAAATAGTTGCTACTACTATTTTTATTTCTCCTAGCAGCTTCGGTTTTTTGTATCATAACTAATTTTCTCTCAAGTATTATTGCAATAATTATTAGTTGTATTTTGTTGGAAAACCATCTCAGCAGTGTTTGTAATTGTAACTTATCTTCTGAACTTGATGCTTTGACAAAAAAAATATTATAATGGAATATTAAAGTGCAGGACTTTATATTTCACATTTAGAAATACAGAATAATTCTCAACACAACCAATAATGAGTCTAAATTTGTACTAAAAAAATTCTGTTTTATAAATGTTTTATTACCATTAAAAACAGCTGTATTTATCAGAAATCACAAGTTACTATCAAGTTACTATTGTACTATTAAACAGTTGTTACGTACTACTAAACTAGTACCAACTAAACCAGCTAATGTTTACTGCAATTTTTTGAATGAGTCGTTGAAAATATTGGCATTTTATTGCACCAATAGATGGAGACAACACTATTGAATCATTTACAATTGTTAATACCATTTCATAAAATATTTTAGGTACGAGGCACTACCTTCTGACCCTCAATTTGAAATGTGGGTTGTTTTAGTGACCCCAAAGTTACTTTAAATATCTACGTTGTATCAATAGTATATTTATTTAACATCAAAATTTGCAATACTTAAATTTATTGTTGAGGAAAACTTTTTTTTTTTTATTGATAAACACCTATTGGTGGAGGAAAACTTTATTTTAATAAAGAGCAGCACATGACACTATAATTATTGAAAAATATTTTATTATCATAATGGGTTTCAGCCAAGAACTTACAAATGATGCATTAGTATTAAGCATAGAACAAGTAATAAAATATGGGCAAGCCTACAAGGAAGCGATTGTAGAGTTCAAAAACAAACATTTTGAAGACAGAAGCCAGGTAATACGAACAGTGAAAAAACATAATTTATGCTTACTTAACTATATCTGTTTCAGGTGCTTTTCTTCACCCAGTATATGATTACAATAGTAAATAATTGTTTGCAACTTACGGAACTTGGTGGACAGTTTGAAAAACAGTATGTGGTTTACAGCTCACCCCGGCAGTTAGCGGATTGTTTTAGAAGACTTAAGGAATTGTATACGGTAAGTAAAAGGCACCACTTAATTTTGAATACTAATTTAACAAATATTTCCAGCAATTACGAAACGAAGCAGGAAGGTACCTACTTGAGGAAGTATTTCTAGATTTGGATAAGCATTTTGAAGAATTATTCACACCAGGCCGGTGGCTTCAAATGTCTCTACCAGTAGACACAATTTGTGCTACTTTAGAGGACTACTTTCAAGATTATAATCGCTTAGTGGAAGCTAATTTTGAGTACATAATAGCTGAAGCACGAAATTTAATTACAAAAAAATACATAACTGCAATGCTGTCCAAGAAAGTGTCGTTTAAGCCTTATGTAGAATGTCAAACTGCTGCCAAAAAGATTTTCAAAGAAACTGAACAACTACGTAAAGTGTTTTTGACTATTGCACCCAATACTGTAGACATAGATGATCCCCTTGACATCATTATTATGTTATCAGAAGTGCTAAAATGTGAGGATGATATGATTTCCTTTGATCTCCATAGAATTGTGGAAAAATATCCGGATATAACTGAAGATCATTTGCATAGGCTTTTAAGTTTAAGAGGAGATGTGCCAAGATCTGATTTAAAAGAAAAGGTTAATTTTGTAACGAAAACTTCGAAACCTAAAAGTCCACTTCAGTCTTCTATATTTTGTCAACTTGTATTCCAAGATAGGATTATAAACTGGTAAAAATCAATAATGTACCATTATATTATTTAATTAATTATTATAAATAGTATTGTCTGAATCAATAAATGTGATTAATTCAGTTATCTTGGCGTTTACTAATACTACAGACAAACTATTTTCCTGGCCGACATTCAAAATGTGAAATTATGAAAGTATAAGTAAGTTTATACACAAGCACATTGTTTGTTTTGTATGTGCAACCAGAGGGTGTAAAGGTGCGCTTGAACTTCTTAATAATTACTTATTGTTATTTTGAAATATTACTAAATATTGTTGCATGTTTTTAGTTCGACGTTCTAAACATTTATTATGTAATATGTAAGTTAGGATAGCAAACTGTATTATTTTTTCATTATATTTACTCAAAGGGCAGTACTAACATTACCTACACAATTGTGATTTCCGCTTAAAGATACAATCGAACTCCCATATAGTAATGTTTGAAAACACCCCAAAAAATCACTATAAAATTCACATTTAAATATGAAATTACATAAAAGATTAATTTAATACTACTATGTATGAAGATATGTAAGAAGACAATAATAATTCCTAAAAATTTGGTAAACGTTGCAGTCTGCTCAAATATTTATCTCTATATGTACTTAGCTATAAGCATAGAAGTTTCTAAAAAACCCAAATTGAAAAGTAGAATTTCGGAATTCATTCATAATTTGAAAATTACAATACAAAAAACCAACGACCTACAACAAAAACATCATCATCATCATTAACAGCCTTTTCGGGCCTCTTCTGTGCCACGTGTTTCTCCTCAGCGCTAAGGTAGAAACGCGGGGGACCTACAGTTTAACGTCATATCCGAATGACAGAAATTCCAAAGAAGGTTTGTAGTATTAAGATCCCACAGTTGCAAGCCGGATTGGGAAATTCTGTGTGGTGGGTTGCAGACAAGATTATTTTGTAAATCTGCATAGTAATGCTTAGGTTTCGAACCCAAGCCAGAGTCGACGTTTTAATCAGAAAGCAAGCGCTCTACGAACTGAGCTACTACCACAAAACAACAAGAACAGTAACATGATAAATGGTAAATATTATATATAAATAATAAATCTAAAGAAGCAAAAATATTGCTGCAAAAACTGCAAAAAAAGTAAAATCCAACCAGCGGTAGTGTGACAATACAATGTTACATGATTTTTTAAATGTTAACAACAGGGCTGGAAAAACCATGATTAAAAAAATCAAAATCATGATTTTTATTATAAATTTTAAAAAATCATGATTTTTTGATTTTTTTATATTTACTTAACTCTAATACTCTTAAAACAAATATGTTTTTCCAATACACAATTTTAAATTTTTATTTTCGGTTGTACCCTAATTCTTTGAAAACAAATACGATTTTGATTTTAATTTTTTTTGCAGTTTTACTTTCGATTTGCAAATATACACCTGTGAATAGGCAGTCCCGTACTGAAAAAATTGCGTATGTGGTCAATATTTTCATACAAACGAGAAAGTATATGAAGAGAATAAAAAAGAAATAGACTCAACAATATACCAAAAAGTTTCAAACATTGGTATTAAACGATTAGCTGAAGATTACCTAAACACCTTAAAGCCTACAGCTGTGGGGCTAGATAAATTACAGAGCAAAAATGCTTTCCTATCTGACGCAGTAGAAGTATGGAAGGAATTCGAGAAAACATTTGAGGGAGAATTAGATTTATCATTGTCTCAACTATATCATTTTAAAAAATGATATAAACAGGCACTTACGCCCTACCAATTTGTAGCTTACATTTTGGATATATCTAAAACCAAATTTAAATTGACTAGTGCAGAGAAAGGTCAAGCATTAAATACAGTGCAAGAAATGTATGAAAATACCACTCATTATAAAACTTCAAGCAAAAATGGAACCTTTTTCAGCAGTTATGTTTCCAAAAGAGGTAATATGCACTGTTAGTGCCTTACAGTGGTGGGTTTCACAAAAAAACGTCTTTGACATTGAAAAACTTCTGCCTAGACTGAAGCAATTTTTATGGGCTGTCTCTTCATCACCTTCGGTAGAAAGAGTAGTTTCGACATTTGAGCTCGTTCACTACAATTTACGAAATGAACTAGAAGTAGAGAAAGCAAGAGAATTAGTATTCCTGTACAAATGTTACAATGAAGATCAATAATAATAATTATTTTAGAACTGTTTTTTACTTAGCAATATTTTTATTTATCTAGAATATCCTTGTTTAATTTATATTTTGTAATAAATATTATTTTTAATTTCAGACTCTTCTTCTAATTTAAATCGTCGATTAAAATAAAAAAAATCATTTGATTTAAATCCTGATTTTAATCAGTTGATTTAAATCGGGCGAACCCTGGTTAGAAAATAGTATGTAGGACAAATAATTCTTTGTCATAAGCAGTTGAACGTATAAAAAAAATTAAAAACCTATTAAGACCTAATAATTAATCAACAATATGAAATTAATATTGTTTGTCATTCTTTCTTCAAAGGATAACAAAACAAAGTTAGATCTTTGACCTTAACCCTATTTTCGATTCACCCTGTATATCAAGCACCAATTATTCATTGTACATATTTATAAATTACTGTCACATACATTCCGTGATTTTAATACTATTTGCATTAGTCTTATTAAAAAATAGAAAGGCTGGAATAAAACAGTGTTGTCATGATTGGTGAAAACTTATTATCTAATAAAAAACTACATGCAGTATGTAAATTCCAATTATTTTCACCATATTGTTTTGATTATAAGTGTTTAATTTAGATGTGTATATTTTGTTAATAAATATATGCAGTATTTTCTGTAGTAAATAAGAATGTATTCAAAATTTTGTGTTTGTGCGGTGTATTAAAGTTTCGGGAAGGAAGCATCCTTTTAAAAACACATTCATTAGCAACATGTATTCTAAAAAAAAACCGTATTGTTTTTAATTTTTTAAATGAATATGTAAATGATAATTAATGTAAACTTTATTTTTATTAGGAAAACAGCCTCAAACAATTAAAAATATGTAAACAATAAAATTGTATCTACAATTTTTCGTAGTAATAGTATGCAATAAAAGTATCTTTACTGGTTGTTTTTTCAATTCAAGCAATTAAAAAATTAAATTCTCGTCTGTGCTCCAAAGAAATAGAAAAGAGTACAAAAAGAAGACTGTACAATGCAATCCTAAAAAGCATTTTAAGATATGGCGCTGGAGTATATAGGAGAAAAAAATTTAAAAATAATTGCAGCAGAAATGGACTTCCTCAGACGGACCTGTCGAAGATCTAAACTAGAACATGTGAAGAACGCAGATATCCGGTGAGAAATGGAAATGGAGGGTACTGTAATAGATAACATCAAACAAAAAGACTGCTGTCCTATGGTCATTTAAAAAGAATACAACGAATGGTTCCCAAAACAACTGAAGAAAGAAAAGAGGACCTCCTTGCAAAACCTGGAGAAGAGATAATAGATTCTATGAAGAAGAGGCAATTAACAGAGGAGGATTGGCAAGACAGGGATAGATGGCGATTAGGTTGCGAGACATGGATTAAAGCTGTAAAATTTATTCGCTTACATATGTATGTATATTACTGGTTGTATTTTATTATCAAGTCTGCTGATATTGATTTCTTTTTAGCATTATTGTTTTGTATATAAATCTGTTTTATGTATAAAATAGGAACAGCTTTTGGAAAAACTAAACTAAAATGTATATTAACTTTATACGGAGGTGTGTGTTGAAAATATATTTTTTTAAGTAATTGTATAGGAATATCCAGAAAAAAATTAAATAAAGAATTCTTTAAATTTTTGGACTTCAAAAATTCTAGTTTATATATTTATTAATAGTAAAAAATATCTCAGATTTATAATAAAAGTAAAATTGCAATCGCTCTGCTATACAGTAACAGTATTTTTCAATGGGTCTTCTCCAACTAATTTTTTGACAATAATTTTGACAATTGTAGCATTAAAATTTTGTAATTCTTATCTTGGCGCCACGTATCTATTTTAATGAATAAGCTTAATTTTGTTTCATTTCAAACATCAGACGCGTTTTGGTTGAAGGGTTGTGATATACATATACAGGGTGTTTCGAAATTCGCGCACACGGACCGTGGGATGGTGTTATGCGACAAAAACTAAACAAAAAGTTCCTCTACCATTTTTCCATCAGACGACTATTTTTCGAGCTACGGCGGTTTCAAAAAACTGAAAATCGCAGAAAAAAAGTGTTGAATCTCAACTTATGAATGTTTAATCAATTGGTTAAACTTAATAATAACAATTTTTTAAAAACAAAAGAAGGTTCAAACTATAATTATGACGAGTACGTAATTACCACATTTGTTCAAAATGTGCGCCGTCTGCTACCAAACAAGCTTCAGCACGTCGTTGTACTGCTCGAACAGAGTTGCGTACCATCTCCGGTGTTATTTCTCGTGCTGCCTGAAACACGCGGTTTTGCAGCTCATACAAATTGGCCACTGGTGTTTTGTAGACCAACGATTTTAGGTATCCCTATAAAAAGAAGTCGCATGGCGTTAGATCAGGCGAACGAGGCGGCCAAGCAATTGGACCGCCTCTGCCAATCCAGTGGTCAGGGAAATAATGGTCGAGGTAGATGGAGATGGTACGCAACTCTGTTCGAGCAGTACAACGACGTGCTGAAGCTTGTTTGGTAGCAGACGGCGGACATTTTGAACAAATGTTGTAATTACGTACTCGTCATAATTATAGTTTCAACCTTCTTTTGTTTTAAAAATTTGTTATTATTAAGTTTAACCAATTGATTAAACATTCATAAGTTGAGATTCAACACTTTTTTCTGCGATTTTCAGATTTTTAAAACCACGGTAGCTCGAAAAATAGTGGTCTGATGGAAAAATGGTAGAGGAACTTTTTGTTTAGTTTTTGCCGCATAACATCATCCCACGGTCGTGTGCGCGAATTTCGAAACATTCTGTATATTTACATGCTTAAATTTTTTGGTATTTGTGTTAACATATTGTTGTCTATACAAAAACACTTAAAAAGGAACGCTTGCTACAAGTTAATTAGCCCAATATTTACTAGATAATTCAACTTTTATGCAAGATTGAGAAGAAAATTTCAATATGCCATATTACGCGGATTAAATTCTTATGAATCAAACAGATTGAGGACATCAAAACAAAAAAAAATTAGATAAATATTTATTCCAAAACACTGAGTTATAGTACTTCGAGTTTTCCTGGAAACTATAAAACAATCAATTTAATGAAACATTTGCAGTTGCATAATAATCTTAACTTTTTTTTATTTAAAGTTTTGATTCTACTCTAACATTCTTGCTTGTATGAAATTTACACGTAGTTTACAAGTTTTTCTATTTATGTCGGATACAGTTTGTATACTTATAAAATGTCTGTGCCAACTATGTAAGAAGTTCTTTAGATCGATGTAAAATTTTGAAGTTGTACTACTACTACCAAAGTTTTCGACTAAACTGTGGTTGAAGACTGTAATTTCGTGTAATAAGCTATGTTTATTGGAACTTTTTAAATGTATTTTATGGCTGCTATGTTCTCTATAAGTATTCACTAGGTATTACTTTTGTTACACCCTGTATATGCTGATACTGCTACAAATATTTCTAATATATTTTTGAAATAAGAGATTACTGTACCTTATAGTTTGAAATACTAATTTTTAAAACAAAATTGTACTTATACCTTTCACCCACAATAAATTAATTTATAATGACGCCACTGTACCTATATGTCTCATTCAATATTTTGAGCATATTCGTTTAAATACATTATTTTGTCTAGTAGTTCAAATATTTAGTAGGTTCTGTAGTTTTATTATTTTGTTAAAAAGTTGTAGTAAGTTTTACAATTACAAAAATTTAATCATTAGAAATATTTCTGCATTTTAAAATTTAATAGCGCCATCTATATCACCCAAGCCATTAATAATTTCACCTCAGTCGGTAATTGCATCTTGAATTAACCCCAACTTATTCTAGATGGCATGGAGGTGTTCAGCCAATCAGAACGAACGTGTTGAATACCCCTCCATAAACTGTTGGTGATTGATTTAAAACATTTTAACTTATAAACTCCTTAACTCTGATTTTTGAAAATTTAATAGCATCGTGTCAGTGTTAAACTGTTTAATTTAAAATTAGGCTCCAGTATTCCAACTTTTGGCTTAATTAAGTAGGAAGTACGTTGTTACAATAGGATTAGAAAAGGATGCAACGAGTTTGGTAGTAAGAAGAGAATGTTATAGAGTTTGAATTCAGACGCATGATCCGATTGGCGTTGCAAAGTTGTGAGTGCAATGTGAGCACATAATGGCGGGTAAGGCGTTACAGTGGAAATTAGTATCAAATCCAACTGGACCGCAACCTAGGCCTCGCCATGGGCACCGTGCTGTTGCTATTAAGGACCTAATGGTTGTTTTTGGTGGCGGAAATGAAGGCATTGTGGATGAACTTCATGTTTACAATACAGGTACTACTATTTTGAGATATCAGCCGATAAATATGGCGCGTATGTGTTGTCATTTACTTTTTACTGTCAGTGATGGTACAGTTATGTTACACTTTCCATTCACAGGCTTCAATTTCCCATTTTCTTGAATGAAACGTCAATCTTTTGTTCAGTTTGGGCTTCTAGTGCCCAATTGTCAAACTTTTATGCTTTTGTTTGGGTTAAAAAAACATGGCGTCCTAGCTGCGCTATGTTTTACTTAGATGCCGAATACAGATATAAATACATGTAAACAAATTTCCAACCAATTTTTTTAGGTACCACTGCTAAGATGCTTATTATATAATAACACACAGATATTTAAAAAATACACATTCCATAATGGCCGAACCTTAAATTATTTTACCAAAATACAAATTTATGCAAAAATTGAATTTTTGCTAGTCTTAGTCGCATACTAAACCAGTATATAATTTTAAAATTTCCAATGTAAGAATGTTATTTATAAGCATGGTAACATAAGTTATTTGAAAAATACCTGCCCACACGCTATAAATGTACATTAACAATATTTAATTTTTCAAAATTTTATTTCCGAATATTATAGGCACTTGACCTTATTTGTCAATAAAAATATTTTAGCCTAATTGATAAAATGTGATCAGAAAGAAATTGCAATTGATCAATGATTTTATATTTCCCCAGCAACGAACCAATGGTTTGTCCCAGTAATAAAAGGAGAGATCCCTCCAGGATGTGCGGCTTATGGTTTTGTTGTGGATGGAACCCGTCTGCTGGTATTTGGGGGCATGGTTGAATATGGAAAATATAGCAACGATTTATATGAACTGCAGGTACATGCATTATTCAATAAATGTTAAGCTCTAACTATCAATTTTTATTCCTAATTACAGGCTTCAAGATGGGAGTGGAAAAAATTAAAGCCGAAACCCCCCAAAACTGGACCAGCACCATGCCCGCGCTTGGGACATAGTTTTACCCTTGTTACAAATAAGGTTTATCTGTTTGGTGGTCTTGCCAATGACAGTGATGACCCCAAAAATAATATTCCGCGTTACTTAAATGACTTGTATGCCTTGGATATAAGAGTGTCTCCTGTGCAATGGGAAATTCCCGTGACCCACGGTCCAACTCCGCCACCTAGAGAGTCTCACACAGGAGTAGCCTATGTAGATAAATTACAAGGTACGTTCTTTTACAATAATATTATTTTAAATTAGGTAAACTCGAGTAAGTGTTTCATTTATTTGAAACATAAGATAGGTATCAATTTGTTCTGACAAAATTATTCATTGCCCGAAATAGTTATAACTGATAACCCCTGGGTGCTCTTTGCACCTCTTGTCAAAGATATTTTGATCTCCATAAAATCTTACCTAGGGGCTATTTAAGATTATTATTTTATTTACCACTTCATTAAAATTCATAATAATGAATAAGTAAATATATTGCTTTGATGTAGGATTGTGTTTATAAACATTTGAAGATTGGTTGTATAATGTATTATTATTGCCTTAACTTTTTACTGACTTTCATAGTTGCTGTTAAAACTAGTCAGACTGGTTCTTAAATGAACACTATCTTAGCACATAGTAAAAGTATCTACCAGGGTCCCGTGAAATACTGATTGAAATAGTTTGGTTTGAATAATTCCATGTTGGAAGTCCTACAGTGTATTGATTCAAGTCAGAAGGAAATTGTTTAGTTTTAATTAAGAGTTGCATTATAAATATTTTGTGTAAAATATCTTTTTTAACTTGCAGACAATTTCTCGTTTTTTTTTGATTGCATACAGCCATTGTAAAATTAGATTGAATAAATAGTATATTTGTATATATTCATGTTTCTAATTAAACTAATTATTGTATTTCACTTTTAATATAATTTGTTATAATTCCGTTAATAAAATCAAAGTAAATGGACTGTGACATTATACATTGTTTTTGTTAGCTTTTTTCTGTGCTGCAGTCATCAACATTATAATAACTTTCTATAAAAAGTAAAAGTAAAAAGTATGTAGTGTCCCCAATACATATTTGTATATACATAGCTTTCTTGATGCCCATGTAAATACAATATACAGGGTGGTAATGATAACTTGTCCACTCACGTCTTTATTTGCAGTTTTAGAAAGTAGATTAAATGGAAGCAGTTTCGGTACTTTTTCCATCTATTTTGAATCTGAAAATAAATTTTTAATGGTGCATCTATAACTTTTGATTTTATTTGAGACCACTCGCAACCAATGTTTAAAATTTTTATTTTATCATATTTAAAAAATTGCCTTGGAAGACCCTGGTGAATATTTTACACTAGAACAAAAGTTTTATTTTATAGGGCAAATACAATTTTGTGGTCAGGCAAAAATAATGAATACAATTTTTAATAGAAATCATTCTTGTAAAGCGAAATTTCCTTACAAGGAATTATCATAAATCTTTTATTAACATTTGGTGTGATATTCTTAGAAAAGATACTGTCCCTGCTTTTATTATGGCACAGTGTTGGTGGAAAAATATTTCGTTTTTTAAGCGGTGCTACCTGAAGGTTTTATTTCTGATTATAACATAGTGATATTTGTTTTTCAGTTTTTTATTTTTGATAGGGATATGTTTTTGTGGCTAACAGTTGATTGTTGTGCTAGAAGAAGCAGTTAACTGTATTTTGCTACATCAATCAGATTGTCTTTCATCACTATTATCTATAAAATTTCCCTAACAATTTACAAAATTTCTCTTAATATAAACCGCATGCAAGCTCATAAAAATAACAATTTGTAGATGTCCTATCTTTAATAAAATAATTCCCTGAAATATTTGTAATTAAATGGCTTAAAATAATCTTGCAGATATGTATTCTTTCAAAATCCTTCATTCGTAAACTCTACTTCAACCGCCTTCTCAAATTTCCCTAAAATGCTAGCTACTCTCAAAGCTTGCGGAATTCAAATTTTAATATACATTGTCGGTACATATTAATATTCTTGAAAAATAGATTTTGGAAAACCCATAAAAAAATATGTAATTCTATAACTGGGTAGTTTAAAAACTTGTTTGTTTATTACAGGAAAATCTTATTTAGTTATATATGGTGGAATGAGTGGCTGTCGGCTAGGAGACCTATGGTTTTTAAATACAGACACATTGTCTTGGAACAAACCACAAGTATCCGGCATAATGCCCCTGCCTAGGTCACTTCATACGTCCACCTTAATTGGTCATAAAATGTACGTGTTCGGAGGATGGGTACCTGTTGTTGCCGATGATGTTAAAACGGCTACAAATGAAAAAGAATGGAAATGTACTAGTACTATGGCTTGTCTAAACCTCGGTAAACAATTACGAATTTTTATGCATAGTTTCAACATCATGATTTGTACTTTTAGAAACCATGAATTGGGAAGACATAGTTATTAGTAATGCCGAGGGCAGTCTTCCATGTGCGCGTGCAGGTCACTGTGCAGTTGGAATAAATACTCGTTTATATGTGTGGTCAGGACGGGACGGATATCGCAAAGCATGGAACAACCAAGTATGAATTTCTCTAACTTTTGGCGTTCGTTGTTTATAATAATTATTTTAGGTTTGTTGCAAAGATCTGTGGTATTTGGAAGTTGATAAACCACAAGCTCCAGGGCGAGTATCTTTAGTAAAGGCTGGCACACATTCGTTAGAAGTTAATTGGAGTGGCTCACCTTCAATACAGAGTTACGTACTTCAGGTATGCTTTTGTTTAACGTTATAATTGATAATTTGCTAATTATTCTACGTATTAGATACAAAAATATGACTTGCCACATCCCCCAACAAGTACCCCAAAGCCGGCTCAGCAGCCAGCTGCTGTACCTCCATTGATTGCTTCGCCTAAAGCAGCGCAGACGGCAGTAGCTCCACTTCTTACAGCCACATCCCCAGGACCATCGGCCGCAATACCCAAATCTCCGATTCAGATTGCCACTTCAGCAGCTGCAACAAGTTCATCTCCGAGGGTTGTTGCACCTGTTGTAAGAGGTGAATTGAGTTATTCGTAATTTTTTATTTACTGCAAGGTAGTTATTATTGCTTTTATTCTGGCAAAAGAAAATATGCAGATCTGGACTGTAATGTAAACACGGCTCGCAAAAGTTAATAAATCGTAATGGATTCATGAAAAGTAAAAAAAACTACATTTTCTATTATTTTTCACCATAAAAAATATATTGCGTTATACAATAACCCATGCCTAATTATTTGCTTTTTTCAGAGTTCCTTTTTTTGTAGGGTACTTGTATGTAGTTGTATTGCTATTGCAAACAATTACTTGTTATAATATGAGAAACCCATGTTATTACTTCGACTTGATACTAACTGTAATCAGCATTACCTTGAAACAATTTTCTAAAAATTACAATAGCAACATCTATTCACAAAAATTCACTTGCAAGGTCATGACTAAAGTAATTTTCATTAAAGAATGTGAAAATCAAAATTAAAATACAAGTATTTTGTGTTGGTTCTGATTCTAATATTTTTTTGTTTTGGACATTAGTGCGGGCTGCTCCTCCCAAAGTGGTGGTATCCAATCAACCTGTCATTTTAACCACAGCAGTAGGATCACAAGCAAACACCACAACCACAAATGTAGATAATTCCATTACGAAGACTACACAAGCGGCAGGTATGTCTGGTATTCAGGCATTGGCTGCTGCAGCTGCTGCAACCCAGAAGATCACTGTTACACCGCAAACGTCCCCAATAAAGATTGGTAAGTGGTTTTTTTTTGTTTATCTGGCTACTATTTGTATGGGCTCATAATTCCACATATCTTAAACATAATTGCACATATGAGGTATTAATTTACATATATCAATAATTGATTTTCGCACAAGTAGCAGACATTAACGTAAAAAGTGAAATATTTTAAAGGTATGTGAAAATACTTCTCTTCTGCTTATAATTTATTTAAAGATATAGCTGGCATACGTATTTTTGGGAGAATTAAAATATGTATACGATATAGTAAATTTGAGCATATAATAGAATGTGTTGGTATTTATTGTTGAAACTCAAATGGCAACACAACATTTAAAACTTCAATCTTCTTCGAGTGCTTTATCTCTTATGAGATGTAGTGATCTTCTCTCCTATGTCTGCGTTGCGCGTTTTAAAGACATAGGGGACCTACAGCTTAACATGGGCTCCGAACCACGGGACGTGTAAACACTTTTACTCCAGAGGAGATTTACTACAATGATTAATTTTTTTATTAGATGGCAAATGGCTAGAGACAGATGCTATCACCTAGAAGCATATATCTTACATGATTTAGTTTTCAAGACATTGCCAGGCTTATAGCAAATTTACATGTCTGGCAGGAGTAATATTTCCTTACTTATAAAATGCATCTACTAATTGTATAAGAGATAATCAGTGTTGAAGAAATTCATCCAGTATAATATGCTTTCATTACAAAGCGTTTTGTATATGTTGCCAATGAAAATATGGTAATTATTGCAAGAGTAGAGTAATTCAAGTTAAATATTTTAATATGTAGTCACTACTTGTTTGATTAATAATTTCTGATAATAATAACAGTCATCCAGCACATAGTTGCGTAGATATTGTATTATGAGCTGTTTCATATGACTAATATAATCAAATATGCAGCATGCATATTTCAAAACGTTGATATGTATTTACTATCTTTTTCTTTTAGCACGAATTGTGCACAAGTGACTATACTAAGTATTTAAAAATGTCAGCATGGGTTGTTCTGAAATAATTGCAATAAGCTTTTACACCCTGATTCATCATAACTGCAATATATAATTATGAGAACTGTTTTTTTTTGTTTTAGGCTGTATAATTGAATTTTTTTTTATTACTTTGTTGATGTTTTTATTGATCTAAAAAAATGTTGATAATATTCTTTATTCAGTAAAATTATTTCCTTGTAAAAAAAATCTGTTTGCATATTTATGTAAAAATGGATGTATGTACTGTAAAACCTTGAATATAATACATACTTGTGTATAATATGCATGATTAATTTAGCCCCGAAGTTTCTGGTAAATTTGAAATTTCTGTGTAATACATAACTTTTCAAGATTTTAATATTATTTCAAAACATTTGATAACCTACTTTAAACTTCAAAATGTATCACAGCATTACATGTACTTGTTCAATATTGTGGAGAGGCCGTAGGTTTAAAATTAAACATCAGAAAAACAAAGATAATGATATTTAGTAAAAATCCTATGTCCTAGCTGATATTGTAGTAGACAGCACACGCATTGAAAGAGTTCCTAGATTTAAATACCTTGGATGCTGTCTAACAGAAGACTTAGACCCTGATTTAGAGGTACGAACTCGAATAGAGATAGCGAGAACAACCTTCATGAACATGCAGAAGTTGTTAACAAATCGTAGCCTGAACCTTCACACACGTTACCGTTTAGTTCAATGTTATATATATTCAACGTTGCTCTACGGTGTAGAGACATGGACTATGAGAAAGAATATACAAAAGAAACTACAGGCATTTGAGTTCTGGATATTCCGACGCATGCTTCGTATATCGTGGATAGATCATGTCACAAACGGAGAAGTATTAACATGAATGGGAAGGGACAGAACTATTAAGTACGGTAAAAAAACGAAAAACATCTTACCTTGGACACGTTTACCGTAACAACAAATACGAACTTTTACAACTACTTATGGAAGGAAAAATAGAATGGAAGCGAGGACCAGGTAGAAGGAAGTACTCGTGGCTCAAGAACATTCGGGATTGGACAGGAATGAACAACAATTCCCTAATAACAACAGCCACGAACAGAAACGATTTTGCCCAAATTGTTGCCAACCTTCAATGACTAAGACGGCACTGCTAAGAAGAAGTTCAGTGTTGAAAACGGTGGTTTATTTTTAATGCGAGTATAAAGCTGCCTCCATTGAAAAATTTCTTCACAAACATTTGCGATTGTTTGCATATGAATATTTGCTGATGCGCGAAGTAAGCCTATATGAGAAACATTTGCTAATGATTACATGTTTGTGTGTGTTTGTCATCTACCCGCAATCATATGGTGAACGTGAGCAGCGTGCAAGGACATCGACATTGAATTCAGGAACACCTGTACCAAGACATGAATCTGTTTGAAGTTACCGACTTTGCTCGGAGCGCGTTTAAGCGTCTCCATTGAGAATTTTCGAATCCACCAATGTTTGCTAACATTTTGCGTGCTCAACGGAGTCGTGGATTATTATGCAATTCTTTATTTGCGGGCTAAAACAAGTAGAAATTATGCATACTGTACGCTAGAATTTACGGTATATGTAAATGAGTATATAAAAAATGTAAATAAATAAAATATTTATTATAAGACGAGTGAATAGAGTGTACTCTAAAAGCTTAAGTATTCATACTCTGCTTATAAAGCTCTTTAAAATTTTTAATTCCGTATTTTTTGAGCCATAATACCAAATTCATGAGACAATTTTAAGAAAAAATATTTGCAGACTTTTAATTTTTAGTTATTATTGCCATAAATTGTACTGGCAGCATTCATCTTCACTTGTCTCGTTATTATCCCTTATTGTATTATTGTCTGAACTTTCTTCAAAAACTAAGTCATCTTCCATACTAGTTTTATGAGGGTTAAACAATTCAATTAATTATCAAAATAATTTTAAATAACTGCCAAAAACTGCATACCCAGGCCCTCTGTAATTACTTTTGACGGCGCCTGTGGGTATCACTTTCCTTGAATTTCGTGGGAATCCCCGGCTTTACCATGTATCACCTACCTTCTGACCCCATAAATCGATTTTTTGAAGTAAAAAGTAATGGTTCAAAAATTACAGTAATTGGAAATACGGTCGAACTTCCTTCAGTTGAATTTCCATTGTTCGCTGAAAAAAATTTGAAATATAGAAAATTCCAATTATAGAAATACCTACACAAGACGAGTAGAGGAACACTTCGAATTGTAAGAAAATTCGAGATATAGAAACAATTTTAAGGTAAAATGCTGTCTTGATCCAGAAATTTCTTTAAAAATTCAAGGTATGGAAAAATTCTACTTACAGAAGTTCGAGTTATGGAAGTAATCCGAAATATTTTTAATGTATACTATAATCGGATATTACAAAATAAAAATTTTAAAACTTTGTTTTCAGCAAATTTAATGAATTTTATGTCTACACTGTGACCCAATGCATCTGACTTGTTGATAGTACAAAGTCATTCTTTCATAAGGAATATACAAATGGAAGTAATTCCTATATTTCTCGAAAATATGTCCAATATATTTTTTGGAATTATAAGGTTTGTAGGATGTTATAATCATAAAATTTACCAAGTATCCGAAGTACTTCAAAATGCGTTTTTATTTTATATCATTATAAGGTATTTTTAATTTTTCAAGTACAGTCGAACTTCCATATATCGAAGTGTCAAAGGATACATATGAATAACTAAAAGGTGTTTATTTATATAATACATACATACATGTACATAAGCAGAAATAAGTAAGTGCATTAGTAGTCAGCAAAACGTAAAACAAGAAATACTGTACATACATACAGCTATACATTTATTGAAAGAAATCCTTAATTTTCTGCTGTACATTGCATTAAATAAAGTTTTTTGTTCGACGAACGTTTCGCACTTATTTAAACTGGAAAAAAATTCCTTCAGGTACATTTTCCTTTGCACTGAAATCGCCGTTGAATTGTTTTAAAAGCGGTTAATACTTCATTATCTACATGGAAAAGTTGTATTATCGTCTGCTACATCTTCGTCTTCTTAGTCTTCTTCCACTTTATTTGCAACAACAGCAATAATATCTTCGTCACTAGGATACTCTGAAACCACAACATTTTCATCGATTTGTACATAATCCTCTAATTTATTTGTTCACAAATATGAAGGTCGGTTTTTAACTTTTCCCAGTTTCTTTTTAATTCTGAGAGCTGAATTTCATTTTGCATATAATTTTCGGCTAAACCTGCTTTTGAAAAGCAATTTTTTATCGTCGACGATATAACGTCGTTTGTCCAAGCTTTTAATACTTCGGCGATGCAGTCCCTCAGTGTGATTAATTCCTTTAATGGTTGATTCTGTGCCACTGCTGTGATTGTCTTAATTAATATTCGCTTACGGTAATGAAATTTTAAATTTTTGATTACGCCTTGATCCATGGATTGCAATTTTGACGTCATATTGGGTGGAAAGTACACAAGTTTAACATTTTTAAGCTTATCCGCTACAAAACGCGGATGCGCTGGGCTGTTACGGACGAACATCACAATTTTTCGCTTTTGTTTTATCATTTATTTATCAACCTTTAACAACCACTTTTCGTAAACTTCACTAGTCATCTACACCTTTTTATTGAAATCGTAATCGACTTCTAATGACTTTACTCCTTTAAAGCAACACAGATTTTTACTGTTTCCAATCATCAATAGTTTTAGCTTTTCGGTGCCATTCATGTTACTAGCGACCATAACCACTTGCTGTGTTTTCCACCAAAACACTTGTCATTTTTAAAAGTGAGGGTTTTATTGGGCAAACATGTAAAAAACAGTTTGATTTCATCGGAATTAAAACATCTTGGCTGTCGTATTGTTTCAAAATTTTTGTTAAAACATTTTGTTTCCATATTACGCAGTCCTCTTCATTTACGCCTGCACTTTCACCCGAAATACCTTTGCATACTATACTGTGTCTTCTTTTAAATTTGTCCAACCATCCAGCACTTGCCTGGAAATTGGGTTGATTCAGCAGTATGGAGTATTCCAATGCCTTTTCCTTAATTAATGGCCCGGAAACTGACAAATTTTTGTCGCGTGTCATTTTCACCCACTTTGATACTGCTTCATCGATGGCTTCATACATGCAGGAATTAAATCGTTTTGTTAGAATCGAGCTCCTGGCTTTGCTTGATACCACTTTCACGATTTTTTAAAATTGTGGAAAGCGTATTTGCTGGTAAACGACCTGCAATTACCTTCTTTTTTCCATCTTCGTCAACTTCATCAAGCAACTTTAATTTTTCACAAACTTGTACAACTTTATGCTTCGTTTTCCCATTTTAGTGAGCGATACACAAATGAACCCAATAAACACAAGATTCAGACTGTACTTCAAGTTTTTGAATCTGTTCGTTAATGACTTTATCAGAAATTTGCTATAACGCCGCAAATCCTGGCAAATAGAGGGTTGGAAAATCTCCGGTGACGCCAGGTAAATAACTTTCAAATTCTAAGAAAGACATTAGTAACCTAACATTGGAATTTACAATATAACTGTTATCTTTAAAGTGAAAAATAACACGTTTTTAAATTTTTAAGCTCGGAAATATTCGTTGAATAGAAATTCGAAGTTTGATATAAAGGGACAAAATAACGTTAAAAGTGCTCTCAGTGCCAGGATCCTTGGAAAAAATTCGCTAAAAAGAAGTTCGACTGTATAGGTAAAATATTCATAAATAGTCGTAGTTAACTAAAGTAACTTTGGCGGAGATTTATATTGTTAACTTGTCGAAGAACATCTCTTTGGAGGTTTACTATAGTACCTTAGTTTTTATTGAAGACAGCTTAGTTACCAAAATAGGATTAAGGTTGTTTAAATATTGTGGAGGTAGGGGTTTCCATGAATGTTGGTAGAGGCAATTAATAAAATTGTCTTATCTTTTATATTTTCAATAAATGTATATTTTTATTTTGATAAAAAACATAGCCAAGTTACTCAAGTAGGAGATTGATAAGTTAAATCACTAGAGTTTCATTCATTGTCAGCATATTTTAACGTTGATGAATTGTATTCTGGGACCCACTGCTTATTTATGTTTTAAATATATGCATGGGATATTTCCTTAAACTGTTCATATACAGTCAGACCTCGTTGTTTCCAGCTGCAATTAGTGGAAGTCGACTGATACTCCTGGTAGTGTTATGTATGTTAGTCTCTCTGTCTCGATAAGTTAAATATTATTTGTGTTCCCTAGGACTTAAAAGAGGTTTCATACATGGAAATTTTTTAGCCAATAATAAGCAAACCTAACATTTTAAATTAATTTCAGATGTCAACAAAAATTTATTTTTATATCTGAAATATTTCATGTATCTGCTGTGTATTTGAAATGCGTTTATTTGCATTCCTAATTGGTGAAATTGTGAGCTCACAAATATAATAGTAGAATTAAATGTAAAACCATGTACCGTAAAATAGGTAGTGATAGTTTTCTGTAAATAACGCCAGATATTTTTCTAAACAAAACTAAATATTCCAGCAACATCAAATGTTCGATTACAAAGTACTGGACCTGTTGTTCGGCAAGCGGGTTCCCAATTAGCTCAAGGTAAACAGTTAATTCTGCAAAAAGGCGGGGCTGTGTTACAGAAAGGCAATATGCAACCCCAAATCGTTACTTTAGTGAAAACTAGCACAGGAATGACCGTTGCAACGTTGCCCAAAGGTAATGTTCAGAACCAGGCTAAAGGACAGACAATGATACAACAGCAAGGCAAGAATGCCATAGTCAAAATATTGCCCAGCACTTCCGGTAGTAAGGTGCTTACCACTACTATGAAGCCTCTCCCCTCAAATGTAATTCAAATGAATAAAGCCACTGGCAAATTGGTTCTGTCGAAGAACGCTTCTGGGCAAATTCAGACATTAGGTAACCAGCAAGTACTGGTA
The DNA here is from genome assembly GCA_014611495.1 of Limonius californicus. Classification (NCBI taxonomy): domain Eukaryota; kingdom Metazoa; phylum Arthropoda; class Insecta; order Coleoptera; family Elateridae; genus Limonius; species Limonius californicus. The sequence continues at coordinate 15,073 of JABXWE010008431.1, read as the reverse complement.
GTTAGTAGTACAAACGCCGGTATTCGTACTATACAGACTGCAAGCCAAGCACAACCCGTTACTATGGCTCAACCAAAAACCACAACGGTGCACATGCAGCCTGTTACATCCGTTGCCAATCTTCAGAGTGTAAAACTTGCAGGCAAACCCATTACCATATCGATGCCTGTGGGAGCCGGAGCAAAATCGGGAGTTTCGATATCGAAAGGAACAGTATGCAACTTAGAAGGCTAATTTTTGATCTTGAATAATGTGTGTTTGATTTACAGAAACAAGTAATGCTTGGCGGTAAACCAGTAACCGTTCAAGTGGCGGGAAGCAAAACATTTACTTTGGTAGGCAATCAAATACAACAGCTACAGCCAGGGGTTTCATCTGTACAAAAAATCGTTCGTATCCCCTCCACATCAGCTGTTGTTACAACAACCAGTGGTACAAATGAACAACCCAAGCTTATGGTAGTTCAACGTCCTAAACAACCTACAGCAACAATAGGTATGCTAATTATACATGCTATTCATTTAAAAATTATCTACAGTATTTTGTTAACCAAATAAAACATATATTTGAAAACACTGGGCTGGTAAATAATATAATTTCGTAATTTTTAGGCACCATGCTCCTGTAACACATAGAATTAAGACCTTTTAAAATGTTTTCTTTTGACGTAATCAATTATTAAAAGCAAATTTTTTTGCATTCATAAACTGTATTTTCAAATAAAATAGCCCATTGGTGTGTAGAGTAATATTACAATTTATTTTTAATACTAACATGTTGTTTAATTCTTATTTACGTGGAAAAATATTCATCGGACTACTGTAGTTAGTGAACTCACACCGGTATTGTTTCATTTGACCCCTTTTTCCATGATGGAAATGTAGTAAGATTAATAACAGGAAAATTCTTTATTTAACCCTTCCGTGACCGTGCGGGGTAACTCAGTTACCCCACAAGTCATTTTTTTAAAATATTTTCTTAAATAATGTATTCACGGCATTGCCCGTTCATGTATGCCTCCAATAAACATTAGCGTAGGTTAATACATCATATTTGTTAGTAATTTTGATTTTTAGAAATATTTTTTTAACTTTTTCATCCCATACCAAATAACTAGAATAGCACCCACCCGTAAATATTCCTCAAAATGCTGCAAGTACAAGGTGCTCATTCTGTCCTCGAAAACATGACGGAAAGTAAAAAATATCACATATGCGGAAAAAAAATCTGCAATGTCCATCGGAAGGAAATAAAAAAATAATTTTGTCTTGAATGCGAACAGTTGGAGAATTAATCATTTTACATTTACTTCATTTATTTAGAATATATAAATTTTTATTTGTATCGTCAGTAAATCAAATACTTAGGAGAACTGCTTTGTTGCATTTATTTTGACTTGTAATATCTTTAAAATAAATATAAAACAAGTAAAGTACCAAAAATTTAAAGAAAACCATGGGGTAACTGAGTTACCCCGCACGGGCTGCCACGTAAATTCCATTAGCACGGTCACGGGCGGGTTAAGCAAAAATAATTCTTTAATTATTGGAAAATGAATTAATACAGTACTATTTATACTACACAAATACATAGTGACAAAGTCATATTCTCAAACCCTGCTGTAGAATTCCAAAATATTTCACATACTACCTGAGTGAAACATGTATGGACGTAAAAATATTTGTCGTGGTACTACATACAATTACTGTATTCATATTGGTTCTGCTTCATTTGACATTGCTTTCAGTAGTGGAAACTTAAGTCACATTCATAATAAAAAATAGATACTTTATATACCCAAAAGTAAATATAACTATTTAACTATTGTAGGCGTTTTACGGTAACTACTCATACTGTCCTTTATTTTTGGCAGTTGTATTCTCAAACCATGTCTATGGCAGACGTGGTCAAACTTCATGGTTGTAAGAGCCTCATGTTAAAATTTAGAAATATTCAAGAGCCCAATTAAATATTTTGGTGTATTCGACACAACCAAATATTTGAATTATAATTTATGTTAATATGATTTATTAGTTATACAAAAAATATAGAAATCAATAAAAATTTATTGGCCTGTGAAACTACACCGAACTATACTATTTTTCATGAAGTAGAACTCGCTAAATTAAAAGCAGGGTGGTGTGGTTTGCATTTGAAAAAAAAGCCGATCAAGGATTTCCAAATTAAATAATTTTTATATAAAAATAAAATGAATATGTCAATTTTTAATACTCTTCTTTAATAAAAGCTGAATGTTGATATTAATTCCTGAAAAGCTAATACGTCGAGTTTTTTTAGCTGCAACTTCATTTGATGGACCAGCAACAACGGATGCTGCTCTTGCAGCTTTAGCAGCGGAAGCTGGACTAATTGATCCAGAACCAAATAAGGAAATTGCCGTTGAAAAGGAAATGGGAGAAATAGAACAAGGTGTGATGGTGATACAAGCAGATGACCATGCCAATATTGAAGCTGCAGGAGATGCAGATGGTGTGGCATCAGCGGAAGCGGCAAGTGTTGGCTTATTTGGAGGAAATTCTCTATTCCAGAAACCTGCACTGAAGGGTGGTTCTAAAATACGCCTAGGCTTATTTGGTGGCTCCCCAATAGGGTTGCCCGGCCAACTAATTACACATAAAATCGGTTTATTAGGAGGTAGCAAAGATCACCCTGATTCGAATGGGAATCATGACTCTGGAATATCCTTAAGTAGTGGTTCTCAAGAATCACTCAACGGTAATCTTTCCGTAAAAACTGAAGACGACAGTGAAAGCGAAGAGTACAATATGGAATTCACAGAGGATTCTACAAAAGAAAATACTGCCGTGATAGCTCCAAGTGAAGAAGATTCTTCAATAAAACCTGATCCGGATGCCCCTGAAAGTTTAAATGCAGACGGTTTGCAACCCGCAGTGGACGAGAAGAAACAGGAAAGTGGAGATGCCTTATCAGCTTTAGCGTCTGCTGCTCTTAATCATTCAAAAGATTTCAACAAGACTGAGACAAAAGATGTCAGAAACGATAAAGATATTTGGTACACTGTAGGTTTCATTAAGGGAACTAGTTTTGATGTACAAAATTATTTCCTCTGCGAAGATGATGACTCCTGTTTCACAGTCGATAATTTACCCGATTATTCTCATTTAGCCCGTGTTAATTTAGAACCAGGAACTGCTTACAAGTTTCGAGTGGCTGCTATTAATTCCGTAGGCCGAGGGGAGTGGAGTGAAGTAATTATTAATTTTTTTCTGTAATTAAGTTTTTTATATTTATCAATTTTTGCTACAGGTTTCAGCATTCAAAACGTGCCTGCCTGGTTTCCCAGGTGCCCCATCAGCCATTAAAATAGCTAAGTCCAACGATGGAGCACATTTGTCGTGGGAACCCCCTAGTGCTGCCCAAGGGGAAATATTGGAATATTCGGTATATCTAGCAGTACGTAGCAATACTAAGGTATGTACCTTTGCAGTATATTAAAATTGAAAATAACAATAAAAATATTGAAAGACTCCTATTTATTTTACTTTTTTACTTAGTCAAATTACAATACATATATTTGAATAGATACAAATTCACTAAAATGATCAAAATTGTACTATTTTTACTCCAAAATTCAATAGTATAATACAAAAAACAACCAATGTCTTGTAGAGTAAAATAGATTTGTAATGTTTTTTAATGAAAGGCTGTAATTTGAAATCATTATTGTATTTAATTACTTTGAGAATATAAAATGGTGGTAGCAGCCAGAATGGATTGTAGTCGCAAATGTTTTACAGCTAAACGAGGCATGGGTGTGGAAGTGAAGTATTCGACACATGAGAATATTTTTTTAAATTTTAATAAAAATCGTTTAAAAATTAATAAAATACTAGAACATTTAATAAGGGATTGCAGTGTCAATAGGTGGCATACAGTAACTGATACATTCTCAAGGACATTAAAACATCCATGTAGTATGGAGGTAAAAGAGAAACTATAGATAGGTTATTGCTGTGTTTGTTTAAACATGAGAAAAATAAGAATTGTAAAAATTAAATGGTTGATATATTTTGAGTCCTTTTTGTCAAATGGTGTAATTGTTTTCTGCAATTATGAGTTAATTATTGAAACTTATTTTACTTTTGCTACCAACCGATCTTGTAATAATACTTTCCAGTAAAATCAGATTTTAGTTTATTTTCAATTCGCTATACAGTGAAGTAATTCCGAATTTATAAAACTCATAAATCAACAAGTTCTGGATTTTACAAACAAACTACAGTAAAGAAATACAACGTTGAAATTAGTTCTGCGAAAATATTTATAACAGGAATTACTAGTATTAATTTTCACCAGGACGGCGACATAATGTAATATGCGCAAATTAGATGTCCGGTTAAGGGGGGCAATTTTTCCTAAAAATGAGACTTATGAACTGTCCCTGCCCGTGTATTAGAGGGTCCGGTTAAAAGAGGCTATTTAACATGTGTTAATAATAGCAGAACATTGGTTCTACGAAATGTGTCCGTTTATAGGAAGTGTCCGCTTATAGGGAGTGCCTGTAATAGGAGGTTTCACTGTATCTGCAGTTGTATTGGATATATTACATACACAGTTGTATTGGAGATATATTCTAGATTTATTGAACAGTGATTTCTTGGCAGTGTGGACAGTGATTTCTTGGCAGTGTGGAAAAAATAAAGACAATTTAAAATGACTGTTAGCAGTAATATATCATTTTGGTGAGGCCTATTTTCTTCTGTAAGGAAAGGAGCTATTGTCTACCAATAGACTACTTGGCATATAAGAATTACAGTAGTGTCTGATTATAATGACCACTACTGGCGACCAAAGGTGGTTCATTGCAGCCAAAATTCAAAAGTAACAAATTAAAACAAATAAATTCATACAAACCAAAGATCTATAACAGTCCATAATAAACGAGAGTTCAATACAAAAAGGTTCATTATAGGCGGTCACTATTGTATTTTTTAAACAAAATTGTGGTAAGATACAAAATTATTTAACTAGTAAAGTGCTTATTAATAACACCTTACAGTTTGAAAAGGCAGTGTATGTTGATCAAGGCACTTATGTAGCCCTGTGGGTATACATGGTTTGTGGGAACGAAATCTTATGAAAGTCACGACAGCGAAAGGGTGTGCAAAACCCCAAACAGTAGATGATCAAGAGTCCTGGCCCTATTGGCTGTAATATGAATTACACCTGTCTAAAATATAACCTAGTATTATAGAATCCTGAATCGTATTACTGTTAACATGGAATGAACATTAATTAGCGTAATTAATACTATATTTCTTAAATAAACAAAAAAATTTTATCCAGTATATACAATTTCATGAAATTTGGATACAAAAACGTTTTTTTTTTTAATGGTAGTCTTTGTGCCTTTATTGAGATTAGGCTAGGCAAAAGAATTTACGGAATACAAATTTGTGAGTACTGTTCGACAGTCGTGCCATAAATTATCACATTGTTGATACAGTTTTCATTTACTTACGCTGACAAAAATTTATTACTGCCTTTTAATATAAAGCAGTGTGTTTGCCCAAACAAACGGTAATCTAAACAAAGCGGCCTTGTTTTGAATCACCTTTCATAGACACACTCTGCGGTCGGCGATTGTTATACAGTCCCTGGCCAAATTATTAGACTCACCAGCAATATTTGAATTTATCTTGATATTTCATTGAATTTTCGCCTGTTAGTCCAGGCAACCCTTAATATTTTTGTAAAATAAGAGTTGCCTAGCAATATTTTAAAAATTTGGTGATAGATTCCGGTCGATAATATAGATTTTTAATTAAATTTCCACTTTCGCGGGCACTTTGTTTCTTGACAGGTTAAAAAGTATTGTTGTGTTCGTTGTGTTGATCTACGTTTTACTGAGTTTTAGCAGTTATTTTGTCAAGGTAAGTACTTAATAACAAGAAATACAGTTTATTAAACATCACTTTTTATCATTAAGCATTTTTTAAAGCCACTACTTGAAATAAAAATTGAACTCTTCTTGATTGAAATTTGGGTTCTTTTTTTTTGATGGGAAAGTGTAAAGACCTTAATGTTAATCAAAAATCTTCTGTAAAAGCCTTATTGCTTAATACAGAATTTATCCAAAGGCAAATAGCAACACGGTGTGGAGTTTCACGAGCTTCAGTACGCAGAATCAGCAAAAAACTGAAGTTGAATGAGTCCACCAATGCTGTTCGGAATGGTCGGTGTGGGAGAAAACCGCTTGTAACACCCAGAGGGAAAAGGGTGCTGGGTAATATTGCTCAGGCATTTCGAAGGGGTAGCCATGCTGCCATAAAAAACAAATTTGAAGAGGCGGGGTGCAATGTGTCTGTCCGTACAGTGAGAAGAAACCTGTACGATCTTGGTTTCAAATGTCTGAGACCTGTAAGGAAACCCAGATTGACACCAGCCATGATCCAGAAGAGATTAGTATGGGCTAATGTTCACAAACACTTAACTGTTGATGACTGGCGGATAGTAAGTAGAATCAAAACATTTAATTTTCCATTTTTATTACTGTTTTATTATTATTACAGACTTGCTTCAGCGACGAGTCAACCTTTCAAATTTTACATGATAAAGCACAGTTTGTGAGGCGCCGACCAAATGAAAAATATAACCCTGACTGTCATAATGACTGTAAAACATCCTGTGTCGGTTATGGTTTGGTCAGTCATAAGTGGAAAGGGTCTGGGGTCGTTTGTATGTGGTCGAAGGAACCATGCGGCAAGACCAGTATAAAAAAGTTTTGGAAACACGATTGCTTCCACAGATGGAGGAATGGTTTGGGGAAGGCAGAAAAGTTTTTATGCAGGATGGAGCACCTTGCTATACTGCAAAATCCATAAAAACATTCCTACAACTAAAAGCAATACCACTTTTGCCATGGCCAGGCAACTCTCCGGATATGAACCCGATAGAGAACGTTTGGGAATTTTTGAAGCGGGAATTGGCCAAGGAAACTATAACAACAAAGGTCCTATTAATAGAAAGGGTTATCCACCATCGGAATTATAATGAGAAATTAAAGTGCATTGCTTTAAACTGCGTTGATAGTATGCCCAGGAGAGTTTCTGCACTAGCAGCGGCAAGGGGTGGATTAACGAAATATTAATTTATTTACTTTTTTAATGTATATTTTACCATTTTTTGTATTATAAATATATGACAACACCCCAACAAAATTGTACATGCATTAACACTAGAATTATGTTAATAATATTAGTTAAATCAGCAAAATAATAAGATTTGGAGAGTGAGTCTAATAATTTGGCCAGGGACTGTAGTTATCTACTTTTTTTGTCAGTTGAATTCAGAAAAATACTTGTCAAAAATACCAATTTAGAGTTTGAATTTTATATGTAGAAAAATATTTATAGTTTTGTTTGGAAAAACTACCAATTGTTTTAAAAGTTACTTTTTTTCCTATGTATTTGCGTATGTAGTATCTTTATATGCAGTTCGTCCAATAGATCTTTTATGTCAGGTGACAAGTAATGCGTTTGGTTTAAGATGTAAATACTAATAGTTAGTCAAATAAGGTTCTAGTTTCATGAAAATAAAAATTGGCTTTGCCGGATAAAAGAGCGGGCTATTTAAATTGCGTTCTGCTATGAAATTACTATAAAGCTGTGAAATTTTAATTATTTATCAAACTTAAATTTGTTATTGATGAGGTAGGCAGCCAAGAGGTACTATTATAAGGGTGGGATTTTAACTGGTAGTAAAATGTATCGAAATGCTAGGTTAAAAAGGAAAAATACACAGTAAAATTTGCACAGTATATTATTTTTTACTATTGTTACTAATAAATAAACGCAGTAAATTTTTAAGTGACTATTTATTTTATGGTGAAACATAATACAACTATAATAATCGAAAATAAGTGCTTTTGATATTTTTTGAGTCAGCCACGCTTCTGTTTTAGTCCAATAATTGTAGTACCTAATTTTAGCTTCCTTTGGAAGTTTCACATACACGTTAAACGTATTGATAAAAATAAAAAAATCATTTTAAAATAGTCTGAAACAACTGAAATTATTGTTATGAATATAGAGTTAACAAATTAAAATGGTTTTAAAAAAGCTACTTGACCAGGTACTTCATCGAATAAATAAGATTTACACAGAACTTTTTTTATGAAAAATGAGATCTTGACTTTACAAAGATTGATTGAAAACGATGGCGTTGATTAATTTTCTTCCATTTCTGATTCCGAAGTGGAGTCATCTTCACCTACGTTGATGATCAACGGTACAACTTCTTCCATTAATGGTGCCTTCCGTTCGTATCATTTTTTAATTATATTTGCGGTGTGTCGAACAATTGTCAGACCACATGGCATTATCTAAAAATTATAGGTTATAATTTGTTGTTCAGTAATAATTATTACATTAACAGCATTAATTTAAAATATCTACTTACAATCAAAGAACGAAACTGGCGAAAATTTGTTCTTAAAAGAACAGTTTTTTAAGAATAAGCAAAGAACGCACGAGTAAACGATTTCACAACATTTGACAGTTACCGGTTTGTGAGATTTGAGTAACGTAGTAGAAAAACGAACACAAGTTCGGACATGCGTGTACGGTTTTTAACATTGTCTATCGCACAGAGATAACATTTTAAGCGTATGTCATTTATTGAATACTCGAATAATCACGTGACATAAAAGATCCATTGGACGAAGTGTATGCAATTTTTATGTTGGTTTTTCAACAAATATTAAATTGAACGCCGCATTCGAAATACTTTTAGTTCCATATCCCTCTTGTCAAGGGGTTTCGATTAAACTATCGGTATGTGTGACTGAAGTGCTTCTAGTTGGAATGAGATGGTTAAATCAGAATGTACCTTGGAATGATGAATAACAAAAATGTATAAAAAAAAATATTTTTAAATAATCAGAAACCCGATTACATTTTATTTACTCAAAAAAAGATGCTCACTACCACAATTGTAGATATCTAGGCAAGGTTAATACAGAATAGTAAGGAAGATTGATATGTTGATGATAGGAAAAATACGAAAGATAGCAAAATTTCCTTTAATTAACCCTTTTGCTGTGCGAACTGGGTATATCCGCATTTTTTTTTGTGTCAGATTGCATTTGTATGTGAATAGACCAAAACGGTTAGCAAATGTCTTAAACAATTTGCTAGGTTGTTTTGACTACCGCACGTCAGAACAACCTAGCAAAATGTTTAAGACATTTGCTAGCCGTTTTGACTACCACACGTAAAGATAATTCAAATCCCCCACAAAATAATTTGTAAAAAATTTCATTGCATATTAAAATGGCCACCATATTGCAGTTGTGCTATTATCAAATGTTTTTATACTTATTCAATAAAATTATAATCTTTAAGAGCTATTAAATAACAATAAAATGTTCTCCAGTTTTACGCAGCTCTAATATTTAGGCGGTTTTTTCAAAGGAAATTCAATCTCTAGGACTTAAATGAGTACATAGAGTAAGATGACCAGATTTTCAAACAGTCAAGGCGGGACTCCCCCCCAGGTGCTTATACAATGTGTAGCATTTAAGATGAAGACACCCCCATATTTTCGCTATTTGAAGGAATACAGATTTGAATTTTTACACAGTCATATAGGTTGATGAGCCACATTTTTTAAGATACTTAACTGAAATCTGAACTTTAAACTCGGCTTACTACGAATACACAAACAGGATCAATTCTTGATATTTTGCTTCGCGTTAGAGATATCGAAAAAAGTTGTTCAGAATATTATTCTAAAACCGCCTACAGACGATACGATCGGTTGTACGATGCGTCGTACTACAAGTTGGAAATAAAGTCGTATAGACAAGTTGTCCGCTGTTTTTGCCTACTAACGTAACAAACGTGTAGTACGACAGGTAGTACAACTGACCATTTAACTTCTCTTTTAAATAATAAATTGCGCATATTATTAATTTTTTTCTTCAAAATATCCGTTGTTTGTGGATTCATTTCTTGCAGTATTTAAGAACTTCATAACTGATTTCGTTTTCCTTTATTTGCGTAATCTTTTGATTTCACATCCCACAAGCAACTATTTCGTCTGTATAATTCTATAAACTCTTCCCAAAAAGATATATGTTTCGAGTCCGTGGCGAATTTAAATACAGTTATTATTATTTTTAAAAGCAAAGCAATTACAGCATCTGTCACTTATACGGGAGAGGTGTCAAATTGTACTAAAAATCGTATCAACACGTCATAAGAATCCCTACATGTTGCAACGTGTCGTTCAATTTGGCGGTTGTACTACAGATTTTATGGAAGCTTCATACTGCCATCCGATACGACCGCGTCGTACTACAGGTTGTACTACAACGCTACTAACGATGCAACCGTCGTTCAAACCGTCGCACCAAACGGGGTTGTACGACGGATTGTACAACAGATCGTATCGTCTGTAGGCCGTTTAACCCCATATATTTCATGACAAAATTCGCATTTTTAATTTTTTCATTATTTTGGTTTATACACAAAATAATTACAAGTTTATTTTTAAATTTGATATTTAGTGTGCCATGGAAAGTAAAAACTTGACACATTGTCAATTTAATAGTATCATGTATTCAAATATTTCAGTAAAATAAATAGCACTGAAGCTTCTTTATCTTCTATAGTCAGGTGTCGTCTTATTTGACGGGTGCGAAGTCCGCAGTCAAGTAAAATAACCGGTTGAACTAAGATGGGCGGCCACGTGCTCTAGAAACCAGTGACCAAAAACAAGTGTCGAATTAAATTTAGCTACTAAAGTACAAAAATTAAACCTCTTTGCAGTTAACTAACAATCAACATTTATTTACCAATATTTTGAATGTTTAATCTCAATGTTCTTAATATAAATCAAAGACAAGACAGCTTGAAGATTATTATTGCATCTAATTTGCACGAGAAATTCAATTTTATTTTTAAATATTTGAATTTAAATAAGAGTTCTTCAAATATTAAAATAATTATATTTCTACTGAAATACTAATAAGTAAAAATGCAGTGTTAATTACATATTAGAAATAATTTGAACACAAAGGTGAATTAGGTACAAAGTTTAAAATAGATCAAACACAAACCGGAGGGACCCACGCACAAACTAAATATCTTATTTTTTATCATTACTAAATAACATCGACTAAAAAATTAAATTTTAATTAGTTTCATATTTTGCACACAATTAAAAATGACTGAAATAGACAAATATTATTGCATTTAATTAACATGGACCACTTGATTTTAATAAAACAGTTTAATCGCCGTCGTCTTCGTATTCCTCGTCTTTACTGTCCGATGAATCATCACCTAAATTAATTATTAATGGTTCCACCTCATCAACTATAATTTCATGATGCCACCAAGATTTTATAAGATCTTCTGTATGTCGTACACAATTTTTCCATTCATTTTCGCCGCTTTGATTTAAAGCTTTTTCCCACATTTTTATAACTTGCTCATCAGTAAAACCTTTGCGCCCGATATGTTTGTCGTAGTAGCGTTTAGTATTCGCCCAAATTAATTCTATTGCTTTGAATTGGCAGTGGTATGGAGGTAATCTTAACACTTCATGGCCGTGTTCGCGCAACATTTCATCAACAACATACATTTTAGGTATATTGTACTTTTTAGCAATGACAAGTAATTGTGGCCTTAATGCATGTGTCGGATAGAGGATGTTATGTGTCTTCAAGCACGGTAAGATATCGTCCTTTTTTCACTGCGTAGTAGGCTGTTTTTCGACTACTCTCGAATGATATGAAGCATTGTCCGTTACAATCAAACAAGGCTCCTCCAAATTCGGTATCAGCATCTCTTGCACCCGTTTTTCGAAAGATTCGTTGTTCATACTGTCATGGTAATCGGCACTTTTTGACTTGGAAGAAAAAATTAAGTGGCACCTTTAATAAAGCCATCAGGTGAACCAGCATGTAACACAATAAAACGCTTTCCTTCAGACCCCGATTTGTTCTTCATGCTTTTCTTGGAATCATCCTGCCAAGATTTTCGAACACTTCTTCTTGAATAAATCCACGTTTCATCCAAAAAAACTGCTTTTAAGGAGTTTTTAGTGGCATTGTTTACATACAACTTCAAGAATTGAAGTCTTTGATTAACAAGACATGTTTTTTCACAAAGAAACCGTCGATTGCAGTCCTTTTTATATTTAAAACCAGTTTTTTTAAAGCCGGGAAGGAGCTCTTGGTCCTATATCAAACCCGCGAACTTTCATAGCTTCTCGCAGAGTGTAAAAGGCGTGCTACTGGCGTAAAAGTTGTAAATGACATTCTGAACATCCATTTCTATATTTTCATCAACACTTTCTTGAATCTTATCAACAGGAATCAAAGACCTGTCGTTTCAACGTTCTTCTTTAAAATAATTTATTATATTAAACACTAACTCTGAGCTAGTTTTGTTGCCATTGTAAACTAATAAATGTTCACAAAAAATCGAAAAACAACTGTCACAAAAAGTTCTCAAATTTCACTTCTAAACACAAATATTAGCCCCCTCTTTTCTGATCATCAAAAAGAAACTGCACTGGAAAATTTTACTAAAATGAGGGTTAATTACTTACCTTTCTTAGAAACGAATGTATTAACTGCGTGCAATATGATAATAGCATATTAATGTGTCATTCCACCGTTACTTTAAACGTAAACAACATTCTTTGAAATTCCGGGAGGACAAGAACTAAATTTGCTTTGAAAAGGGTATTTATTTCATACAAAGTTTTTCTTTATCTGAAAAGGAACATTAGAAATCACCTGTTTTGTAACCACTGAACACTGTAAGTGCTATCTCTTTTCGTTTCACAAGTCACCGCAGTGCATTTCATAAACTTTAGAGCGGCAATCTGCAAGACTGGCGCTCGCTCTAATAGCCTATATGAACTAAGGAGCTAGAAAGAGAACAATATAACTATACAAGTATTGTGATTCGTACTGCGAAGGGCCACCCATCAAATATGATGACACCCAACTATATACTGTTTGATACAGCATTAAAATAAATTTCGTGAATGCTAAATATTAAAACAAACAATCACCTAATTGATTTCTATGTTATTGTAACATATAAATTGTATTGCTTTGAAATAATTAAAAATTTTTTTTATAGGAAAAAGTAGCTGGTTCAGCGAGTCAAATGGCATTTGTACGTGTTTACTGTGGAGCTAGTAATACATGTACTGTTCCTAATTCGTCACTTGCAGCGGCGCATTTAGACACAACCACAAAGGCTGCAATAATATTCCGCATTGCAGCAAGAAATGACAAAGGTTATGGACCCGCAACCCAAGTAAGGTGGTTGCAAGGTAAATACCAAAACTACATGTATGACCTGTGTGTTGCATATTTTCAGTTTCAGATCCTCAAGCAGCCAATAAAACTGCAAAACGTGGCCCAGAAAATTTACAAACTAATGTAAAGAAAATAAAAATGATGGATAAGGACGAACTGTAGGTGAATGTGCTAAGAAAGGAACGTAAATGAGGGCTACACTGTTCTCGATGCATTACGATTTAACTGTTTTTCTATGATTTTTTAGAAAGTTGATTTTGATTTCGTGGCAATTTTCCAAAGTGTTAATTTATTTTCTTTTATCAGTTATACCGAGTTATGCATGTTTTTAGTTTATGTCGTATCGTGAACATTTTTGTATAAATTTGGAATATATTTCTCTTTCCTGTTTGTAATGTTAGATGAAATTTTATTTTTCCGAATTCGAAGATTTATTATGTATCTGAGATAATTCTAGAAAATTTGATTTCGTAATATTGTGTTACAAATTGATTAAGCCACTGCAAGGTTTGACTGGTTACAGTCCTGTACCATGTTTCTCTATTTTTTACTGTGAAATCTTCAGCTTTTAAAAATTCGCATCAAAAAAGATCTTGTATTATTTGTAGATTTATCTGTATGTTAAGGTGCTTAGCAAGTTGTTTTCTTATGTAGTCCGTAGTACAAAATGTGACGTTACGGATGCAGTATACCACCGTTATGTTCCCACTTACAGAACGCGATTGTTAACAGTGTTGTCATCTATTCTTAAAACTTGTTTGCCCTCAGATTATGTTTTGTAAATTATTTTATTAAAATTACCCTATCGAATAAAGCTGAATGTGTACATCTTGCAAATTGATTTTCTTGAAAAGTCAGAATGGATGGATGCAAATGTGCAGTCTAATAGACACGAATTGACCACAAGGACACTGCGCTTGAAGCAAAGAAATGTTAACGTACTGGATGTAATTTCTAAATTTGTGTATATAGCAGTTTTTGTTACATGTTGTATTTACACTAGTTATACATACATATATCAACATTCAAATGAGCATACGATATGTTTTGTTTCAATATACAGGTAATCAACATTAAATTATATTAGATATTTATCGTGCATAGGTAATTTGTTTTTATTTAAGTAGCTTTTGTGAGTATAGCAGTCGGATTGGCTCATTATACATAAAAGATTAGATGAACGTTTTATTTATTATTAAGATGTTTGTAATTCATATTCAGTACATAAAATCATGATGAAACATAAATATGTTGAAGTTGAAATTTTTGGAAAAGTAAAAGGTTTGTTTGCTGTGTGCAAAGTTGCTAATAAATTGGTCATGTTTAATTGTAACAATAAAAGGTTTTGCGTGAATGTTGAGGAAGCTTCTGTGTTAAATGATATTTTTATTTAATTTTTTTTCGGAACGACTTCTTTATTTTCAACTATACACACTTGATAACCTTGTACTTTTTAAGAAATCCTTCAAACGATTACTTAAAAATATGTTAATAATGTAATTCTTAATAAATTGGAATTCATGTCGTCACATTCTGTATATATTGATCATACTAGTTTAATTTCTCTGTACCACATCTTTTTTTTTTTTTTTACGACCCAAAAGGGAGTGGAAGTAGTGGTTGTTAGATACTACAATTATTCCTAAAAAATTTTAAATGGAATTTTTAAAAGGTCAACATAATTTAAGTGTTGATAGATATGTATGTTTAATGTTCATTATATTCTTGAACACGTAATTTATAATG